>OZ018330.1:64315012-64527512 GCA_963969495.1 Ceratothoa steindachneri
CCTCTCGCTTTTTGGAGGAGACAGATCGCCGATTGCAACACGGGCGGAGAGACAAAGCTTTCTTATGACTACCTAGTTCTAAGGGCAGCCTTCAAACTGCACACGTGTGGAGCCACTGCTACATTTCTGTGCTTTGTCTCCTCTGAAACAAGCGACTCGGTGAAAGAGCATGTTAGACTCTTTATTGGCCTGAGCAGGGCTCGAGCACTTGACTTCCAGTTTGATTATGAAGGAACCGGGCGGACATAGAACAGGAAGGCTTTCTAATGGTCGAGGGGCCTACGACGCTTATAGGGCTGGAAGGGGAAGGTGCTCATCTCAATTGAGAAGTGTAGCACGTGGCTAGTCGCATAGACTGCGACAGGACTATCTCTTTAGCCTCTCAATACGATATACGGTACACGACTCCTGTTTCGAACCTATACAAATTACAATACTTAGAAGCAGGGGGTGATCCGCTACAATTCAAGCCTTTGTTGTACACAAAGCAGTCTTTTCCTTCAGTGCCTTAGAGAAAGTTAAGCCAATTTAGGGTTGACAATTTTTTGGCCAGTAGAGATGACTTACTTGCATAGTCAAAGCGGTGGAAATGAAACATGGTCGCCGTAATAACACTAAAGCATTCACACGCGAGCGATAACAGCCAGCACGCACCGCCGACTCAAGGCACATGTCTAGGTCAAACATGACGAAGAGTGTTGTGGATCTCCAAAGCCTTTACCTCTTTCCTTAGTCATCACATGCTTAACTGGCAGTCTCATAGAAGGAGTTTCGAGCTTGCCTGACAAAAACTAGTCCCTTTTTAAATTTCAATGTAGAGTGTGGGGTCATCAGCATAGGTGTGCTATTAAGTGTCCTATTATCACTCCTTTAGGTTTGGGTAAATAGAGAGCATCATTTCTTTACTCTTCGAAAAGGAAGCTAAACTCCGACGCTGAAGGAGCATGTGTCCCTCGGACAACATTCTTGCGCCAGTCGAGCGGATAACAAGAAATTGATAGTCGAATGGTAAAGTGGTCACTAACCACAAAAGTCATCGACCAGCTTCCAACATAAATCAATCTGTGCATCCGGAGAGCACAGGGACAGTTTGAGCGGTTCTCAGGCAGCGGTGCGAAGAACCTCACCCCTAGGATTGATCATGTAGTCCCGGCAGAGGGGGTGCCTACAGTTCAAATCCTTGAGGAAAAAAAGCCCCGGAAATCGCGCTCGACGCAGCGGAAGTCCCCTGTGTTGTAGACAGCTGATGGTGGAATGTACGCAGAAATAACCGTATACCACCTACCCAGGTGCAGCTGCACTGCTATTGCCTGAATGGAGGCATATAAAGCAAAAAGAACGGAGAAATGATGCCGGGTGTACATCGCGCATTCTTCTGTCCAGACCCTATTCAACGTCAGATGGGGCCCCCAAACTGTCATCCATCACTAAGGTGTCACGGATCCCAACCGGGTCCTCTCCAGGCATATTGGTTGTGCCACTATCGGCAAAGAAGGATGTCAGACACTCCGGGCCCTAGCAAAATTACGACACATTTCTGCGGAACAGTTGGTTCCGCCAACTCTTGTCCCTCTAAAGTGGTTGACCCTCTCGAGCCGCTCCCACAGAGATCGGTCAATTCTGGAGCGTCCCTGATGGAGAGCAGGGGTCGTCCGAGGGAGACTACAAAGAAGAGGTTAAGGGGAAAGGCACCTCAACCGTAAACATAGGAGATGGGAAAGCCACCTCTCCGCAAGAAGGTTTGAGGGGACACTGAGAAAGCACATGGGAAGAGCACCTCTTCTTCTTAGGTAGATCTGCAAGAGGGCAACTCCAAATATGACAAATGGGAAGCCCTTTTGCTGCAAGCAAATTGTAGGAGGGAGCCCTTCCACCGGTAAAATTGGTGTTGTCATGCTTTTCTTGCCCACCCGCATCAACAAGGTCGAGCAAGGATTTTGCAAGAGGGGTGTAGTCCTTAAATTTGTTAAGAAAACCAACCAACACGAAAATTCTCAAGCTTGTAATGAGTCGTGTTCGCACCAGTGAAGCGATTAGAAGTTGTGCAATGACCTGGTCTCTCCCAAAGGCCGCAGCTCGTACCTGAGAGCCAGAGAATGGGCTGACCGAGTACAAGTCGATGATGTTGTGTAGGATATGTGTGTTTGGAGAGGATTTGTGAGGTGGCGTGCTAGGATACTTATTTCAAGGAACACTGATGGTCTTTACGCTACCGCATCTCCCATCGTTCGGACGAACATTTTAGGTGAAAAAAAATCATAGTTGCCTTGTGATTTATATGGCTTAAGGGGTTACAAGGAGGTGGGTAATCTTTAATGGCGTTGATGCACAGCAGTCACACTTTGTGCAAAATAGGTTAAAGTTGAAGAAGTTATAAGTTTAAGCTTGATAAAGCTTTCCAAACTAGTCATAATAAATTAACTGACTCCCATATATACTTTACTTTTAAGCACTAATAACTTCCCAATGAACTCACGAGAACGGGACAGTCCCGAAGCATGTCGTATCCATCTTTCCCTTCACGCATGTAACTTTTGGTGACGAGTCTATACTTAGTCCCTGGGTCCACATATTCATCCCCGATTTTCACAACGTCCCGATACAACCTCGATCCTGGAGACTGATCGGGGTTGAAGGCGAATTCGATTCCTGCCACTTGAGGAAATCGTCCCTCCATTTTGGGGTACTGAGACACTCCGTTTTCGAGGGCATCGAGAAGTTTCTGCCCTGAAAAGTATTAGGAAAAGAGATTGTTGATCTCGAAGGCAGTGCTGCAATACTCACACATCTGACCAAAAGCCAATCAAGCAGAAAATACTCTAATAAACATTTCTATGTCCTTAGTGTGTAAACAAGCTAACTTGCATGCTTTCACTCGCATGTAAACTTCTACTCTGTGGCAAAGTTTCATTCTTCATTTCCATTCACCCACTATGCATTCTTTTAGATGACAATCTCATCAAGTAGTGAATACCATGCGTCTTTTGAAAAAAAAATTACAGGAAGATATCCGTGACAGGCGTTGGAGGCTGATGAGCTGCGTTTCAGCAGTTCTTCACAGATGAAAATCGGTTTGTAATTTGGGGTATCTGAGGTCTTTCAGCAAACTTCTCGGGAATTCATATGACCTCAAGGTCCTTTTTCCATTCTTCTTTTCTTTTCAATTTATAAACCTTTTTCCTTGATTAACTATATTGAGTGAAAATGTTCATGTTAATTACACAATTGCATAAGTATCCAGCAATTTTCCTGTAAGATCTTTATACAAACATATTTTAAACGATTGAAACTGTGGATAGTACGTATATGTGTTTATATTAGGGTTTCTCTCCCCTCACCTGACACTAACGACATCGTAGACGCATTGAAGTCACACTGGGACAAGGTACACATACACAAAGCACACGCAGAAGAGCATTTCCAGAAGGTGCGGGAATGGTGTCGGCTCCACGCGGGAGCTTGAGCCCGTCCCCCTGGTATGAATAGAGGTGCTAGATAACTCCATCACAATAACCACTCGTATCACCGTCGAGGAAACAAAACCCATCAAAACGATTCCAAAATATGTCCCCGGCACATCCGGCTTTCTAGCCACAATATTCCAGCACTTACCCGAAAACATATTGCATAAACTTGGGCATCTATTCAACGCCTCGCTTGCCTCTGGCCTTTTTCACGCATCTACAAAACATCACACACGATACTATTTCATAAACACAAAAAGAACTCAAAACACACAAATAACTACAGGCACATTATTCTTTTAGAGCACCTAAGCAAAAATACTTGAACGTATGGTAAACACCCGTCTGCGAAATTTCCTGGAGGAGAGTGACTGGTTCTTGCCCTGTCAATAAGGCTTCAGACGAGTCCGCTCCACTCAAGCGCTTGTTGACCATCGTCCATAACATCATGCAAAAAGCACGTCAAGTAAAACAGAAGACACTCTTCATCAGTAATAATATGGAGAAGGCTTTCGATAAGGTGTGGCACAAGGGACTCCGTTAGAAACTAGCCAACATTACGGAGCTACCTCTCTGCACTATAAGGCTTCTCTTCTTTACCGACAGATGTCACATAAAATACAATAACACAACAAATCCATTTACACCACACGCCAGGGTACTTCAGGGTAGCGTACTGGCGCCCACATTATACATTATGTACACAAATGACATCCCAAGACCACCAGAAACTGCAGGCATAGATATACATTGTCCTACGCTGACAACGAGGCCATTCTTGTCTTCGGCCTTGGACCAGAAACAATCGCGCTACGTGCACATATGATACTAGACGAGAAGACAGAGTACAAGGACAAGTGGCCCATACCCACAATCATCTGAAGACACAGACAACACTATACGCGCGAGATCACATGCACAACATACAAATTTACACACACACCATACAATAACTACATAACCCCCATAAGACTTACATATAAAACTCACACGAAGATTCTCGGGGCCGAATTAGACAAGTACCTACACTTCCACTTACAGCGAAACATTACACAAACAAGAGCTAAACATGGAACAAAATGCTACGCAGGTTTTACTCTGACACGCGCAAACTGAAACTACATTTATACAAAACACTCGTTCGACCACTCCTCACATATTCATCCATTACACTCACAGCCGCAAACTAGACATATCAGAGCATACAGGAAAAAAACTCTGCATTGAGCAGCGCATGTCTCTCACCTCGATACGCAAACATTACACGAAAATAAATTCACACTACTTAACACATACACTGACAACTGCTTAATACGACAGATGGAGAAACTAGCATGAGACACTCCATACGCCCACCAAATACACGCCCCTTGGAGTTGGGATACCCAGTAGCCCTCTATTAACAACAACCAATACCCGTCCTCACATAAGATAACAGCACCATGAGTATCGGGTTTCCTTTACTCGCACCTCATCCGTTCACCTACCACTTTGCCGCCCTAGTCCAATACCACAACATACATTCACAATAAACGTCGCAGAGGTGTCTAGTGCCCGACCTGTAACTCTTTCTATCGCCTCCTGAAGTTTTCTCATACCATTTGCATCTCTTGCTACTCGATCTCGGTGGCTCACCACAGTCATCCCTCTGCTTTTCATTCTATTCAAATTGTGTCAATGTCCGCCTTTGCAATTTTATTTTGCTTTTCTCATCTTTTACTCTCTCCTAGTGTTTATTCATAAACATTTTTTAATCGCTCCTATCTAGTGACTGACTAGTGTAGTCTAATACTAAGCTACATTAGGATAAAAATATGCATAAAAAACAACATCAAACCAAAAAGAGAAAGAAAAGACGCATGGAAACAAAAGTATAAAACAAAAAAGAAACAAAGCATAAGCAAAGAGGAAACACGCTCCGACATCGGGGGAGCCCCTCCTGGCGCAAGAGCATGCGACAAGCACCAGAGAGTATAATAAAATGGAGGAAGCCAACCTCTTTAAAAAAATCAGATAGTCCAGCAGTATGTGTGCAAGAGTCCAAGGGCTAGACGGTAGCGACCCCGCTCGTCCTGGTGCAGGAGCAGATAAACGGAGGAGAAGATAACCCAAACTGGGCCATTCAACGAAAATGTGCGGAACAGTATGGGATACAACGCAGTCTCCGCAGTAAATGGCGATGCGTTCCGCGAGTTCCCACTTCGAAGACAACAGAAAACGACCTGGAAACGTCGCGATATTGGGAGAGGGGGTCCATTGGAACAGTTGCAGCGCAATGGCACTCAACTTTAAGTTCCTTACGCTCATCTACCATCTTATATGCCAGGCACTCGGGAGGACTGTCCTGATTCATGCCGGGTAGTCGGTGTGAGGAGTTAAACACTGGTCTGGTCATCCAGTTATCACGGACACTTTGGCGGGCTGATTCCCCTCAATTCTCATATGTCCAGGACCAAGCAGAAGATAATCTCGGCATCTGCACAGCTCGCGGCAACCGTGGGGTCATGGATACCATGAACTAGGAGGTGTAAAGATCACAGTCCGGTGTTTGAATCGGGTACGAGCGGTGTATAAGAACCAATTCGGGCGTGAAGACGGGCAACGCCTGGTAGAGTCTCGCTGACTTCAAAAATAGGGGATAGGGAGTGGAAGCGGACCCCCTCCTGGAAATTGGAGCCATCTGTGGACACTTACAGGGTTTTAGCCTGACACGAAGTGTGCTAAAAAAGGTCGAACGCAATACTCTCAGAGCTGTGGCGACAAATTGTCAAAGGTGGTACCCTCCCGAGTGGTGTCTTGGAAAGAACCAGAAACGCCACCTGCCCGAGAGCTACACCGAGCTTTCGAAGGAGTTTCCTAGTCTAAATCACAAAGGGCTTAGTAGCATATGACTGGCGTCTCTTGGTGGAATAGATAGGCACACTCTAGAACGGTCACTGATGAAAGTGAGAGACATTTGGAACTGAGAGACACCCCGGCCTCGCACCTACAAGCGCATAATTCACTGTGTATGGTGCATAGCGAGTGGCATCTCACCGGCATCGACAAGTAGGTTCTCAATTGGGGACGTGTGGAAGGCACTGGTCGCCAGGTGGATACCGGTGTGGTGGATAGAGTCCACTTCCGGCAATATACGCTCGGCTGCAGATGCGTAAAGCTAGCATCCGTAGTCAAGCTTCGAACGAACAAAGTATCGGTAAAAGAGTAACCCTATCAGCACTCCAAGTACTGAATATGACCAGAGCGAAAAACACTGTGGCGTAGTGGTGTCTACGTAGAAAGGCCTCACAGACAACATTTTCCAGTTGGTTTAGAGAGCCGAAGTTGAGTGGAACTTGCTTAAGCTGCACTAAGCGAAAGACAGGTGTCCTCCACCTTTCAGAACAAAGGTTAATCTAACATTTGCCAAATTCTCCATCAACTTACACATACAGGTCATAGAAATTGGGCGTAAGCCAGCTGGGTAGAGTGATCTCTCCCCGGTTTGCAAAAAGCGAGCACAGAAGCAATTCGCAGGGAGTTTGGGAGGATACCCTCTGTCCAGATCATGTTGAACAAATCTAACAGAAAGGCCATGCCTCGCTCACATAGATTTCAAACCCTGTCATACGGGACATCGCCTGGAGCAAGGAAGCGAGAGCGGAAGGCAACACAACCCAATGTAAATCTGTCGTTGAAGGATAATTGAGTTTCCTGTAGCTCTCTACTAATCAAACTACTGGCTAATGCTCTCCTCTGGTGGATCATGTTGGCTTTGGCCAACATGCTGCCATCTGTGAAACGAATAACTAAAAAGCATTCGAAGCGATAAAGCTCAAAAACACCAGATTTGTCTCTGAATGGGGAGTCCCGACGTAATCAAGGCTCCGCTCAGCACAGTTACGACTTTGGTATTTGTCCCCCCCCCCCCCACCCCCGTGGGACGGATGTGCTAGTCTTGGCTTGGTCACCTGCCGAAACGGCAGCGGCCTCGTCCGTCCCCTGAGTACTCTCAGAGGGAGAGGAAACGTTAGTCCTCTTTGACTTCTTGTTCCTTTTCTTTTTAGGAGACGAGGTCGCTACCTCCAGGAGGGGCCCCAAGCCCGGCCTTCTCCGAAATGGAGAAGGGCTTGGCTATCGAAGGGACATAAGATGGAGGAGATCACTCCTCTTTGTCAGTCTTCGGGGACCCGAGCTACCTGAGAAGCATGCGCAGGGTCGGAATCGTGTTCGGTGTTTGGCATCGAGCCCAAGATTTTGCCGGGTGGGGTCACCTACGGGACAATATCTAGCTCAAGGGGCCTTCAAATGGCTAACCCTCCCGAAGTGATCAAGGATCCCAATAAAGGGTTCTTCAGGCCTATCGTCTTTATTCGCTGGGCTGGCCACCCTACCTCCATCGCGGAAGAGAAAGGAGTAGGCCCACGCGCCCCCTGCAATCTCAAAACGTATGCCTAAAGGATAGTAAGGGGCATGACCCGACGGGCTTTGTCCCTCTAATGTGATTTGCCATACGGAGCCGTTCCCACCGGGAGCGGTCAATTCTGAGCCGCACGCTGGATCTCTTCGCAGTCCCCTTTGAAAGGAAACGTGGAACCGATCCTGATGCAGAGATAAGAGTCGTGCAAGGGAGACTCCAGAGAAGGGGGTAAGGGGAAGCCACCTCACCCATATGAACTAATGAACTATTAAGGGATCAAGATATTTGAATATCTTGTTCAAATAATTATAGGGCTTCTCAGAAAATATTTATGGACAATAAGGTAATAACATCAGTACAGTAACCTATCATGTTGTTCTAATTGGATGTCGTCTCCCTTGAAGTTAATAACTACTGTTAGTCATTTAAGAAACCAAATGGCTTTCCTCTGTTTTTCTCAATCTTCTCACTTACCTTAAAACTCATTAAACTAGTCCAATATGCTTTTCATTGGGCTAGCCATTCATTAACAACCTCAAAGCTTTAGAATAACCACCTGGTCCTGAGACATTTTCGTGCAAATTTCATACATTAAGCCTAATACTCTTTTTTTTTATAGATTAGTCTACGCATATGATCCTTTAACTTTCTATTACTTCAAATGAGTTATATTCCTCATAACTTTTATCTTTTTTTACTATCCTTCTCCCTTCTCCTTGGCACTAACCGGTGACTTCAAGAACGCAGATAGAACTCAACATGGGGAGGATAGTGACGAGGTCCCGCATCGTAAACTCGCCAGCAGGGTGAACCCTGTCGGATCGGAGAGTTCCTGAGTTCAGAATCACCCCGTCTCCATTGCAAGCGGCCAGCATAATGTCGCAAATGAAGTTCCCAAGGTTAGTTTCTGACGAGCGTACACTTGAGAAACGTCCATCCAAATCCACACTGAATATACCCAGCGTTTCTTCCATCTTTTCGTTAACCTTTTCTGTAAAAAAGGAAAAACAATCGTGAAATTACAGATCTAGAAACTGACTCAGAGTCACGAGTCTGACTTAGAGTTTTGTAAGGCGAAATTGAATTTAAAAGTTAGCCATGTTCATTTTGAAGGCCATTTATCTATCCTACACGTTTGGATCGAGTTGAACATTAATTTTAGGTTTTCTTTTAAAGATTTAGTTTACAGTAGTCATGTTTCTTGAGACGAAAGTGCAGCAACTATTTTGTTTGTGGTGTTTGACACACAAGATGGGTTCTAAGGAGCCAAGGCAAGGTGGTGGAAGTTATTCAAATATATCGTGAGCTGTGCTTTTACCTTCGCAGTTTGACTAGCACAGGTTAATCAGAGTAACTAAATTTAGGGATGCGATAGGATAGTGAGAATTAAGTCAGAGGCATATCTAGCGTTTTCCGCCTGGGCGCTCGTACAATTTGCCGCCCCTCTAAACAGCACAACCTCTCACTTTTGCATGATGCTTCTCAAAATAAACTCAAATGTATTTTTTAAATTGTATCATTTTTTACAATGTTTCATACACTCTTTCGTCTATAATAATAATGAAGTCATATTTGTTTGAAATAAAAGCAAACTGGAAGATATTTGATTACGGCACACTTGCTTTAATTCATTAAAAAAATGCTGCCCAACCACCCCCGCCGAAAAAAATATTCCACATAGAGCGCTTGCGTTTCGTGATGATTCGCTCGCCGTTTTCCTATATGAAACTCAGGCTGAAATGTTTTTTACGTTTCTAAATTATGTGCATACAAATGTAACATACGATAAAACGATTAAAAAAATGTAACTCTGCCCTTCTAAACGAAATGGTGTCAACCACTTAGGTCTATAGAAAACCCATGCTTTCTGAACTGGGTTTAAACTTTTTCAGCAATACAGATATAGAATTCAAGCTTTCCTCTATTAAGACACTTTTACACAGGATAACATCTCTCTTCTACGTTTTCTCTTAAGCATTCTGAATTCAAATCCCTAAAACCCTACTTCCGTAATAATTGTTTTCCATCCTTTAACTTCGAAAAAGTACTCTGTACCAAAAGATTTAGGCCACATAATATTTCTAGAATTGGGTAGTTTGAATAAATCCTGTCGAGTAAAAATCATCTAGTTACTCAAAAATCATTATTGTTGTTTTTATAAATGCCCCCCCTCCCTTTTTGTTCTAAGAGTGCTAAGAGTGCTAATACATTGATATCTTAATATCTTAAAGAAGAGAGCCGTTCCGAAACACGTAAGGATATAGAGACGCACAATAATTCTCAAAATAAACTTATATTTTACCTTTATCAATTGAATACACAACATTTAAACATTAACTACAGCAATACTCTGAATATTATTATAAACAGGAATTAATTAAATTAGTTTGACCCTCAAAAATTGGTCAATTTTGCTACACACCTCAATAATATAAGAATTAGGCTTACGGACTCATCTGGAGTTTAAAAGGCCTCAGGAATGTTATTGCCTCACGACGCGTGCCGTCTGGCCAGATGTAGGTAGGCGAGATCACGAGGTCGTTTTGGCGAGGGTAGCAGCTGTGGGGTCCACACGGTTTTCCGGGGGGGATGGGGGTTCTTCAAGGATGAGAACAATTGCGGTGCTTTATGCGGCACCAAGGTAGTCGTGGTCTCTCTGGCGAGAGGGAGTCGAACTTGGTTGTTAAATCAAGTTAACTTGGAGTGCGATGTGACCACCGAGTAACGAGCTCGAGGGGGAGCTTTTCTCCTTCGTTACTTAATTCCTCATGGACGAGGACTGAACTCGGAAGGGTCTTCTTCAAGGGCGAAGATAACGGAGGGGGATTTCTCTGGCGAGAATAAGTTAATTAAAGTTCGGTTTGGTAACCAGGAACTAGCTCGAGGATGAGCTTCTTCTTAGTTCCAGTCTTCTTCAAGGGCGAGTATAACGGAGGGGGGTTTCTCTGACGAGAATAATTTGAACTTGGTTCCTTACCAAGTTAACTTAGGAGTTCGGTGTGGCCACCGAGTAACGGGCTCGAGGGTGGAGCCTTTTCCTTCTTCTTTTCTTAATTCCTCAAGGACGAGGAATACCCCTGGTGTTTAAGGTGCACCAGGATATGAGGAGTCTCTCTGGCGAGAGTAAGTTGAACTTGACAAAGTTAACTTAGCGTTCGGTTTGATAACCAGGGACTAGCTCGAGGATGAGCTTCTTCTTAGCCCCTTAAGGTAGGTAGCCCTGCCTCTCTTGCAGGGTACTTCTTGATCTGGCGAGCCAAGTACACTACCAATCCAGTCTAGGTAGCTCGGTTTTAATCGAGGACTTTGTCACCTGGAGACTGACATACACTACCCCGAATTTCCTCAGTGTTCCTCATTTATACCTTGTCACCCCACTGGGGGAGTGGTAAGGGGGGGAGAAGCTTGAGGACGGCCCCAGGAGAGTTCTTATGCCAACGGTTTTTCCCACAAAGTCTTACATCAGCTCCTCGTTAGCCTTCGAGCTTGGGAGCAACACGTCTCCAATTTCTTATTTGACGTGAAATTGAATCTCACTCTCCTGGGGGAGATCTTGCATTGGTCTTTCATAGCGCCGTGTAGTGCAGCGCTGCGGTCACGCGTTTGACCCGCCGAGGCCTGGGCCGGATGTCTTTGCGGTAACCGCTTTGTGACGTGACTCCACCACGAGTGAACGGGGGGAGGGAGTGACGATTCCTCTACACACCTCCCGTCGAAGAACTTAATGGAGGGGGGACTCCCGGGAACTCAAAACAACTTACTCAACCTAGTCGAGATTATCAAAGTTGTATTTCTTTGAGCCCTCTCTTACATTAAGTTTCCTTAAACATGAGCGCCCTCGCGCGCGTTTACACACGCAATGTGTCGAACTAGACCTACTCGCAATTCAATTTTACATGAAAATAACAAAACCTTAATTCGTCGATTACCCACAAAAAAAAACAACAATACAAGCTACTTCCTTACATTTCTAAGTTTTTAAGAACTTAACTCCTACCGATAAATATTAACACGAACAACAAATGAAAACATGGTTTCACGCTCATTAGGTACTGAAATAACCCTCAATGGTATTTCGTCTCCGCCTATAGAGCAGCTGTACTTTATCGGCTCCTTTGATGTCGCTAATACTAAAATGGTGCTCTAATACCAATACTTTACCGCGCCTGAGTCGGCCGTTCGGGTTATTGAGTCTACCCAAGTATGTTACTAAATGGTAGCGGTATTTCAACCTACTCGAATTACCCTTCTTATGGTACTTGACTACCTTTAAACTGAACATTATGGCTAGAGCGGCCTGTTGTAGCGGGGCATAATTGATGGGAGCGTGGGTCCCATAGCTCTCCTTTAACCAGGTTCACGGGAAGATCGTGTCTGGGTTCGATCCTTGGGGATCGAGAAAACTTTTCCCTGCGAGGTCTTTAATATGCGTGGCGCTCACTATGACCTGGCGTCTTAGCGGTAACTCCGTGGACGTTCCGTTCGGGGAGGAGACTACTAGGGGTAGGGGATACTCATCCACGTCTACCATTTGACTAGTCTTACCTGGGTATATCGCAATAGCACCTCTTTCCTCCTTCCTTGTCAACTCATTTGACTCGATTCTCTTCGCAGGTAGTTCCTCAGGTACATCTGCTCGTACCTCTACCTTGCCTTCTACTTCTTCCCTGATAACCCCATTTGGCTGGGTTCTCCTCGTAGGTTTTCCCTTAGGAACTCCTGCTGGTACCTCATCCCTACTTTCTACTTCTTCCATCGTTACCCCATTTGGCTGGGTTTCCCTCGATGGTCCTTTCTTAGGTCCAGGCCGAGCTCCAACTTCCTTGGCCTGTATCAGATTCTCGATAGGTGCTCTTTCGAGTGCGAGCAATCTTTCCTTTTCTTCTCTCTCTTCTCTTTCAGCTTGATCAAGTTCTTTTTCCCTCTGTATTCTTCTTTCATCGGCTTCTTTTTCTGCTTTCGCTATTTCGTTTTCCCGTCGGGTTCTTCTTTCTTCATCTTCTAGGTTTATCTTTATTTTTCTTTCATCATCTTCTCGTTTATCTTTATTCTCCTTTCCTCATTTTCCCTTTCTATTCTTATTCCGAATTCTTGTGCTTCTCTTTTCAACAATATTATTCTTTCGCTTGTTTTACCTCCTCTCAGCATTCTTCTTTCCTCTGTTTCTATTTCCCCCTGTATTCTGTCTTCCTCTAATTTTATGTCTCTCCGTATTTTTATTGCTTCGCATTCTCTTTTCCCTTCTCTTTTTATATTTTCCCTCTTTCTATCAAACTCTATTATTTCTTGTTCTTCTTCTCTTTGTATTCTCAATTCTTCAAGGATGTAACATCCATATCCTCGCCTTCAAATCCCAGAATTTGGGCTTGTAGGTTGAATCTTTCGACCGGATCCATTTTGTGTTGGTCCGTCGAATTTTCCTTGCTGTATTCTCAGGTGATTATGCCACCACTCACCAGGTAGCGCTCAGCATAACTTACCCTTAATCCCACTACTATGCTGATTGAAATACCATTCCAAACAACAAATTTACCACTTGGCCTACCAATTAACTTCAGAATGTTACCACCCCTAACTCTAACAATTTTCCTCTCGTCAATTATTCTCTTATTCCTGATCTGATATTCCTTTACGTGTTGGCTCTTTCTTAATTAGACACTGCTGGGTTCTTTCTAATATAAACCCTACACCTGACACCACTTTTATAATATGTGGTAGAATGCCCCCCCCCCCCTTTTTGTTCTAAGAGTGCTAATACATTGATATCTTAATATCTTAATATCTTAAAGAAGAGAGCCGTTCCGAAACACGTAAGGATATAGAGACGCACAATAATTCCCCAAATAAACTTATATTTTACCTTTATCAATTGAATACACAACATTTAAACATTATCTACAGCAATACTCTGAATATTATTATAAACAGGAATTAATTAAATTAGTTTGACCCTCAAAAATTGGTTAATTTCGCTACATACCTCAATAATAGAAGAATTAGGCTTACGGACTCATCTGGAGTTAAAAAGGCCTCAGGAATGTTATTGCCTCACGACGTGTGCCGTCTGGCCAGATGTAGGTAGGCGAGATCACGAGGTCGTTTTGGCGAGGGTAGCAGCTGGGGGGTCCACACGGTATTCCGAGGGGGAGGGGTCTTCAAGGATGAGAACAATTACGGTGCTTTATGCGGCACCAAGGTAGTCGTGGTCTCTCTGGCGAGAGGGAGTCGAACTTGGTTGTTAAATCAAGTTAACTTGGAGTGCGGTGTGACCACCGAGTAACGAGCTCGAGGGGGAGCTTTTCTCCTTCGTTACTTAATTCCTCATGGACGAGGACTGAGCTCGGGGAGGGTCTTCTTCAAGGGCGAGGATAACGGAGGGGGATTTCTCTGGCGAGAATAATTTGAACTTGGTTCCTTACCAAGTTAACTTAGGAGTTCGGTGTGGCCACCGAGTAACGGGCTCGAGGGTGGAGCCTTTTCCTTCTTCTTTTCTCAATTCCTCAAGGACGAGGAATACCCCTGGTGATTAAGGTGCACCAGGATATGAGGAGTCTCTCTGGCGAGAGTAAATTGAACTTGACGAAGTTAACTTAGCGTTCGGTTTGATAACCAGGGACTAGCTCGAGGATGAGCTTCTTCTTAGCCCCTTAAGGTAGGTAGCCCTGCCTCTCTTGCAGGGTACTTCTTGGTCTGGCGAGCCAAGTACACTACCAATCCAGTCTAGGTAGCTCGGTTTTAATCGAGGACTTCGTCACCTGGAGACTGACGTATACTACCCCGATTTTCCTCAGTGTTTCTCATTTATACATTGTCACCCCACTGGGGGAGTGGTAAGGGGGGGAGGGGCTTGAGGACGGCCCAGGAGAGTTCTTATGCCAACGGTTTTTCCCACAAAGTCTTACATCGGCTCCTCGTTAGCCTTCGAGCTTGGGAGAAACACGTCTCCAATTTCTTATTTGACATGAAATTGAATCTCACTCTCCTGGGGGAGATCTTGCATTGGTCTTTCATAGCACCGTGTAGTGCAGCGCTGCGGTCACGCGTTTGAAACGCCGAGGCCTGGGCCGGATGTCTTTGCGGTAACCGCTTTGTGACTCCACCACGAGTGAACGGGGGGGGGAGTGACGATTCCCCTCCAATTGTCATACTAACTTTCGTGTAATTCTCATTAATATGAGAACCATTGACAGCATGTTTTTTAGCAACTTCATTTCAATATTGTATTAGTTAGGTCTCTTGTCAGCTGCCCTTCGTGTAGCATGCTTAAGAGATCTGTCCACGATCTGAGTGTAAAACTGACCCACCAAGAGGGATGGTCTTTCAGTTGGAGTCAGTGGTTCGTTCCTGTGGCAGGAGATGTCCTAGCATCATCGAGAATAAAGGCTTCCATACTAATTACTTATAACTTGTGCAAATATTTTACACTTATAATTTAATCTTTATATTGAAATTTGTTTTCGCTGTCGTTCAGATCATTTTGGACACTTCACTTTTTCTGGTAAAAGGTATGAAGGATGTTCTGAACGGCTGATAGAATTACAGGCGTTCTGATCTTTTGGGGCGGTACTGTATGTATGTGCAAGAGTTTTATTAATAATTAATGCAGCTAGAATGTGTCGTTCCGGAGAGGTGACGCCTATCCGGGCAAAACACAATCAGTATGTTGTGTGGCTTCTATGCTCGTTTTGACAGCGAAAAATGGGTAGTTTCATTACATATGACTTTATACCTAGCCTATATCTACGTACATCTTGGTTTCGGAAAGTTCCCAAGATAACCTGAATAAGCAAAGTAGATCACTTAATTTTCGCGGAAAATAAAATGCGTAAAAAATATAATTTAAGAGCGTCAATACCGAAAAATTCCTTTATTTTAAGCCATTATTTAGAAATTAGAATTAAGTGAATTTATTTAACTTTAAGTGTGAACGATAGAGGCAAATGCCATTCTTTTCAGGCACCTTATATTTCTCTAAGGTTAACCTAATATTTACCCATACCCATTTCATTTCTTAAGCTAACCTGAATCAATAATTGAAAATTAAGCAGACCATAAGTGTAAAGTGAAAAAAATGTGAGGCCGCCCCCAACGTAGAGATTTTGACAGGCCCATAAAAGTAAACTGACCCCATTCTCATTATTATTCTTGATTTGTTTATCTTTCTTTCATCCTTTCTTCGAAGACTGAAATGCTTTGTTTGCACTAGGTTCTTCTCTATTATCGAATAGTAACAATTACCTTATATCACAAGGTTCGATTTCCTCTTCGCTAATTATAATCATCATTGTGATAGAATGGTTTGAGGCCGCTTAATTTCAACCGTTATCACATGTTGTTTAGAAACACGATGCTACCCACGTGCATCTTCGCCTTGAAGCCGGGCGCGATTATCACGCCACCTGAGTCAATATTTAACCAAGGAGGTTTATTCCTCCCCCGTTCGCCCCATGCGCCGATCACGCCAGATTGAGTTAGGCTTATGGGCAGATAAGGTATTGTTTTCAGGCGCGGTTGTGCATTCCCTCGAAGCCCCCACTCCATTGTCCCCTACGCCAAGGGGATGTCTCGACTATTTATACGGAAACTTTACCACTAAGAGCAGATTCGAGATCCAGATTTTCTTCGCGAGACATCACTACGATCCAGTCTCACCTTGTGCACCAAGGGCCTTCTACCTCGAGATCCACCATCATTGTCCAGAAGAGGACAATATCCCTTGAGTGCCAAGGTTCGAGCCTTCAAGACGCCAAGTCCACAAGGCTTCCCCTGTTGTTCAGAAAGAGAACAACGTTAGAACAGCCATTGTTCTTTGAGCCCGTTGACAAGAAACGGTTCTCACCCTTCCCCCCTGTTGTTCAGAAAGAGAACAACATTAGAACAGCCATTGTTCTTTAAGCCCGTTGACAAGAAACGGTTCTCACCCTCCCCCCCCCTGTTGTTCAGAAAGAGAACAACATTAGAACAGCCATTGTTCTTTGAGCCCGTTCGCCAAGAAACGGTTCTCATTCCCAACACGCCACGTCAGGATCATTATATTCCCCCCCCCCCTTCGGCTGGAACTCACCAGTGGACCGAAGATTCCTTCACGTCGCCTTCCTTTGCACAACACGTGTAATTATGTAAGCTGAACGTTACCTTTGAGTATTTAACCCTTTTGTCAACCCTATCCTGTGCTTTAAATGGTTTAGCGAACCATCCCATCCCTTTAATTTTTATTTGTTTTACCTTTTAAATCTCTTCCAAATCTTAATCCTCGGATTAGCTAGATTTCCCAAGACCCTTTCCATTCTCTGTTTATGTCAATATTTTCCGTTTTGTGTGTTGTTGATAGTTTTTATTAATAACACTCTATTTTATTAATGATAGAAATATTATTATCCTTGAGCTCAGTTCCACTTCTTAAGCATATTGAAGATAAATAATATCGGTCAACCCAGACACCATGCACTCTAAATATAAATGAATAATTCCCTCAAAGAATAGTTATATTTGCTAGATCGTCGAGAGTCCATTCTACGACATATATATATATATATATATATATATATATATATATATATATATATATATATATATATATATATATATATATATATACTATTTAAATTTGGTATCAAATGTGTAAGGTTTAACGCTATATCTTTGCAAACACTGGTCTCAGTCGAGTAAAGCATAGTGTTATTCGTTATAAGAATAGAGTATAGTAGTTCCCTTTTGTTTTAACGATTGCTATTCCCTTTTTTGAAACTTAAGAAGCTGGAGTAGCTCAAGGAACTGTTATAATAATTTGTTTGTGTTTTTTTTGTGTGTGATTTTAGTCATTGGTTATTTAAATCGAGAAACCAATTACGAATAGGTCAGTGCCCATATTTAGGTAGGCTAACTCTCTAGAAGGCATAATTCTTATTGCAAGGAATTTTAGTTGGTTGACTATTGCGCCCCCAAATGCAAAGATGACACAGTTTTAAATCTTCAAAGCGCAAGGAGAATCCTTGGGACTTTCCGGAAGAGAATTGATTGAGTACGTTCAAGAGAAGCAAAGAACAGAAAGAGAAATCCAACGAGAAGAATGAGAGGAACGGAAAAGACAAACTGAGCTTCACCATCAGATTGAAATAGCTCGTGTAGAAGCAGAAATGCAGTCAGCCAGTTCACGTTTAGAAGCCCCGCCCAATCTCCCACTTAAGCTCCCCAATTTCAAGGACGGAAAGGATTTCGGAGCATTTTTAGCCCACTTCGAAAAGATCCTCGAAATCAATAACATGGATCTGGAGGCTGAAGGTGTAGTCAGATTACTTCTCTTGTTAAATTGTAAATTGCGCGACATTTTCATATCTTTACCATCTGAATGTACAATTAACTACAGCACCTTAAAAGCTGAGTTATTGGCCGCTCATAATATGACTCCCGATTTCTACCGCCAAGAATTTCGAGGAGGTCGTATTAAACCCGGACAGACGTTCCGTCAATTCGGATACATTCTTCAGAGGAATTTTAAATTCTGGTTAGAATCCTCAAAGGTTGATCCTAACTACGAGTCCTTAACAGACTTCGTGTTGCGAGATCAATTTTTGGCGTCTCTCCCGACGGAAATCCGCGCGTTCGTCAAGGATCGTCGGTGCCAGACCTTTAAAGAGTGAACCGAAGAAGCGGATGGCTATGTCGCAAGCCATAGTTTATACCCCAAGGAGAATCGAACTTCTCACCAACCCCCCAACCAGGAAAGAAGGAAGGATTCGCGCCCCTTCCCAGGGAAGCTGACGAAGTTTCCGGGCCCCGTAAAACCCCAAAACTTCTTTCCCCAAAACCAACAACGGGACACCAAACCTCCCGTTAAGATTTCTCCTCCATCACTCCTCCCGAAGCGACCAATCATATGCTTCACCTGTAGTGTAGAAAACCACATAAGCTGAAATTGCCCCAAAAATTCTAGGCTTAAAAGCGGACCAGCCCACCAAGTTCACCAGATTAATGCCACCCCAGCTTCCCCAGTGGTGCAGACCCAAGCAGCAACTTCTCCCCCTCCGTCAGGCCACCAGGTAAATTTTATTTTTGACAAAAGTTCACCGGGAATTTTGAAATTTGAGGAGGGCAGCGTGAACGGCTGTCGAGTATCGACTCTCGTCAGGGACACAGGATGCACGTGTTTCATCGTGTCCGACGAGCTCCTCCCCCCAGTGGAACCTAACCACGAAAAATTTGCGCTGGTACATGACTACCTTGGGCGGGCGAACCGATTCCCCGTCGTTAGATGTTACCTGCAGTGTCAATATTATGATGGCTGGGCTGAAGTCATTTCAGCACCGATAAAATTCTGTTCTGTAATTATAGGACAGAGCCCTCAAGTAAGCTCCGACCCTGTGTCCCAGGCCACCCTTACTCGAGGTCGAGCTAAGAAGGAAGCCCATGAGTCCGTCCCCCTCAGAACCCCGATACCGTCCGAATTCTCGGAGATCCTTAACCAGGACTTTAGGACGGCACAAAAGGAGTGTGAAGCACTAACACCCTTATGGGATAAGGTCCAAAACAAGGAGACGAAGACTGTCCGTGGACCCAAAGTCATCAGGTACCTGGAGCAAGGTGGCTTACTTTATCGATCCGCCGAGGATAGTAGTAACGCTGTTACTACTGTCCTATGCCTTCCACGATCCCATGTCCCTATAGTGCTCAAAGTGGCTCATGACAGCATTTTTTCCGGTCATTTTAGTCACACTAAAACGGGCCAGCGCATTTTTAAATATTTTTTTGGGCCGGGTGCTGCAGCTGACATCTTAAAGCATTGTCGATCGTGCGATGTGTGTCAGAAGACGTCCGCTAAGGGGCGGGTTAAACCTGCTCCCTTACAAAGGGAACCATACATTACTGAACCCTTCTCCAGAGTGGCCTTCGACCTGGTTGGCCCTATCCACCCCCCTTCGAGCGAAGGGCACAGCTACATTTTAACCTTAGTAGACTTTGCTACCCGTTTTCCCGAGGCTGTCCCCCTTTGCCGAATCGACAGTATTTCTTGCGCCGAGGCCCTCATTTCCATCTTTTCAAGGGTAGGCGTCCCCAAGGAAATACTCTCCGATAGAGGCCGACAATTCACCTCTGAGTTGATGGAGTACGTAGGGAAGCTGCTCATGGTAAAGCCCTTTTTTACCACCCCCTTCCGGCCACAGACAAACGGGATGTGCGAGAAATTAAATGGAATTTTAAAATCCATTATTAAGAAGATCTGTGCCGAGCAGCCCCGCGAATGGCACTGATATCTCCCGGTCGCCCTATTTGCCTATCGGGAAATTCCCCACCGTACATTAGGCTTCGCCCCGTTCGAGCTCCTTTATGGACGTAATGTACGCGGGCCACTCAATATTTTAAAGGAGTTGTTAATCAAGCCCCAACTGGATCAAGAACTCTAGTCATCTTACGCCTATGTCTTGGACCTACGCCAGAGGCTCGAGAAATGCGCAAACATCACCTATGAAAATGCCGATGTCAATTTGGAGAAATACAAAACCTATTTGATCTCAGGTGCGAAGATCGTAAATTTAGGCCCGGTGATGAAGTACTCCTGCTCCTTCCCACAGCCAGTAATAAATTACTTAGCCAATGGAAAGGTCCGTACTCGGTCCGCGAGGTACGAGGACCGGTAGATTACCTCATTGGTACCCCAGCAGGCGATAAGCTCTATCACGTACACTTATTGAAAAAGTACCACCGACGCGCCCATGGAGATACGTTTGTAGCACTGGACGAAACATCGGCGCTTGAAGAGGATTACCCCGCGGAGTCCCTTAATGTAATACAGACAGTGTGCATCCAACCTGATGCCGATTACCCTCTTCCTTCCCTACCAGGCGAGCCTTTTGAAACCTCTGACCTGGATATTGACGCGCAGCTGACACCACATCAAAAGAGTCAGCTACAAGAACTATTATGTCAGTTCGATGACGTTATTTCAGACAAGCCTGGATGCGCTACTAGTTTCGAGCATGATATTAAATTAACAACCTTAGAACCCGTCCGTTCAAAACCCTATCCCATGCCGATTCATTTACGCCAAGCCTTTAACGCCGAAGTTGATAATTTAATTAGTTTAGACATAATAGAACCTTCCACCTCTAGTTATTGTTCCCCAATGGTCATGGTCAAGAAACCTGATGGCTCTTATCGGATGTGCATCGACTTCCGGAAGTCAAATTCGGTAACTGTGTTCGACGCCGAGCCCATCCCGTTGGTAGACCAAAACCTCCACCTTTTTGAAAACGCCAAGTTCATCTCAGAACTCGATTTGTGCAAGGTGTATTATCAAATCTCCCTCCGGCCCGAGGTGAAAGCATATACCACCTTTGCAACGGAGAAAGTCCTTATACAATTCAAGCGCCTTCCTTTTGGCCTCGTCACTGCTTGTAGCAACTATAACCGTCTCATGAGAAGGTTGTTAGATGGACTTCCGAATGTATCCTTTTACTTCGATAATGTCTACGTCGCTACTCGCGAATGGAGTCACCATTTAACCACCCTATTAGCTCTTTTCGAGCGACTGCGCGAAAATGGCCTCACCATTGGCCCCAGCAAATGCCATTTTGCCCACGAAACCATAAAATACTTAGGTTTAAAAATAGGACAAAGCCAGTTAAGTCCCCAAGAGGACAAGATTAAGGCAATCGCCAACATGCCCCTCCCGATTACAAAGAAGAAATTAAGATCGTTCCTAGGATCAGCTTCTTACTATCGGCGATTTGTCCCGAATTTCGCTGCAATTTCGGCGCCCCTCAGCTCCCTTTTAAAAAAGAATTTCCCCGATCGTCTACGTTGGAATGATGTCGCTGTTTCCCATTTTAATCAGCTCAAGAGTAAGCTCATTTCTGCCCCCATTTTAAAGTTGCCCAACCCGGAAAAATCCTTTGGGATTAAGACCGACGCGAGCAACGAGGGCATTGGAGGTGTACTCCTTCAATATGAAGATGACGGAACGAGTCATCCAGTTGCATATGCTAGTCGCCAATTATTACCACGCGAAAAGAGATATGCCACTATGGAGAAGGAAGCTCTATCAATTATCTGGGTTATAGACAAATTCAAAATGTACTTGATAGGAAAAGAATTTCAGATAGGAACCGACCACCGCCCGTTAGCCTATATTCGGAATGTACGACACTCCAACGGCTGAATTATGCGATGGAGTTTACTCTTGCAAGAGTATCAATTTAAAATAAATTATATAAAAGGTTCCGATAACGCATTCAGTAGGAATGCGTTACCAAATAGCGTAGATTAATTGTATTCGTAGGATTAGGATCTCCATGTATGTATAGACCGTCTTGTACGACTTAAATTAGATTCTCATGTAATAGAACTAGTTAATGTATATGTCTGAATTTTGTAACGCTCAATGTCTATTTTTTTTCTATGTATATATATTTGTACCCATTAAATTACGTATAAATTATTTTGTCCTATATGTACCAATTTTATATCATTTCATTGCTCCATGACCCTTTTATTGATTAAGTTTGTATTAAGGTTAGTTTCCCCTAAAATCAAAAGATCAAAATAATCATATGTATTGAGGTAATACTGGTTAGGTGCATGAAGGTACGGTCAGGACAAAAAAACAAGTTCCCCACAACGGAGCTCTATCGTTGTCCCTTCTCTCTTTTTTTTCGAAGTGACAACTTCCCCCGGAATGGAGGACTGTGATAGAACGGTTTGAGGCCGCTTAATTTCAACCGTTATCACATGTTGTTTTAGAAACACGATGCTACCCACGTGCATCTTCGCCTTGAAGCCGGGCGCGATTATCGCGCCACCTGAGTCAATATTTAACAAAGGAGGTTTATTCCTCCCCCGTTCGCCCCATGCGCCGATCACGCCAGATTGAGTTAGGCTTATGGGCAATATTTTCCTTTGTGTGTGTTGTTGATAGTTTTTATTAATAAAACTATTTAATTAATGATAGCCCTATTATTATCCTTGAGCTCAGTTCCACTTCTTAAGCATATTGAAGATAAATAATATCAGTCAACCCAGACACCACGCACTCTAAATATAAATGAATAATTCCCTCAACGAATAGTCATATATGGTATATCGTCGAGAGTCCATTCTACGACAATCATCATTAAGGTCTTACCTTCGTACTTAGCCAGAGTAGCTTTTAACTCCTGATCGGGTGGAAACATGGAATTAACCTCGATCCGTTGAATCTCAACGTGGACTTTTGAGGATTCATCAGATAAAGTGACAAGGGAGAATTCTCTAAAATCTGTTCCACTCTTCAAAATGTGTGTGTTGCGGACCTGACAAGAAAGAATATAAATGTTAGAATGAATTATCATTTTTGTCCTATTACAAAGACTGGTCTTATCAAGATATGGCCTTTCAATTTTGATAGAACCCCATTATGCGTTAGTTTCATTTATCGACGTTATTTCCAGATTTGTAAATTTTCAAGGAAATTAAAAACTTAAATTTGCGTTTATTCGTTTTATATATGAATAATGTGGACAATTAAACCATTTTATAAATTTTAATGCCTGTATGCGAGGTTAGGAAGAATACCCATACTGTCTTTCGGAGCGTGATGTAAGAGGCGACTAAACCTGCATATGGGCTGCGTCCTGGGAAACTGCGCACTCGAAAGTTTTGTTTCTGTGAGCAAGATAGGCAATGAGTGGCGTTGGCGTGCGTCACCCTCACTTTGTAGGAAACACTTGAGAGGAATATAACCAGCGTATAGATAGGCGAGAAAGTCAGATATTGTACCTAATCTCCAATCCAGTTCCTTCACACTTCGAGAATACAAGAAATAACGCCTGCTTTATGAGTCGCCGCTCGTCCCAGTGAATTCCAAGATCGAAGGTTGTCATTCTTCCCTAAACGACAACTGACACTACTCGAAACCTACTTGTCCATTGATCGGCAAGGTTCAACTCAAAGAACATTTAATTCACGCCGCGCGGCATCACTAAGTTTAACATTCAGGGAAAAGCATAGTTATCGATTCCTTTAATTACAGTGTTTTCACAGTGCCTATAGTGAATCTTATTAGTAATTTCCCTTGAAGTGAATAATTATATTTATATGCGTTACTATTTTGTTCCGTTATTCAGCAGAGGTCGGCAAATAGAGGTAAATTACCTCCGCCGGGGTAAAATGGCAATTTTGGGGGGTAATGGAGGAATTCGGAATTGATCAAGAAGAATACCTAATTTCCGTACGAAATATTTTTGTTAATAACAACTTATGTAATTTTACATTGTAACAAAAAAAAAGAATCATCTGGCAATCCTGTACATTAAAGTCCTGTAATAGTTCTACGTAGCCTTGTCACTATTCATGTTTTACCACCATATTTTGGTGTTTTTAATTATGGAAAATTTTGTGATGACGCGGTTTCGATAAAAAGCTCGTCATTTTAATTCAAAATTCAATATTCGGTTTTGTGATTTTTGTTAACAAACTTGTGGCTTCAATTAGCGAAAAGATGTAGTCAGATTATCTCGAAAATAGGCCTATTTTAAAGTTTCATTGCATGGAGAGATTAAATCTTACTTACTACCCTTTGCAAGTGCTCCATCAAATGGCGGTACGTCCAATTCGGAGATGAGAGAAAGCAACCTGAACCCGTCGCGGCATTGGGGGCTAAGTCAATGAGAACAGGCACGGCGCAATGGCGCGCAACTTAAAGTTCCCCTCGACCGTTTTCCCATCTTCTTTGCCAAACAGCCCGGAGAGCCGCCTATATTCCTGTGTGAGGAACCCTGGTTTGGTTGCCCAGTCCTCAGGGACTCTTTGGCACCCTCATTCCCCGCAATGCCTATATGTCCAGGAACCCAGCAGAAGATAATCGCGACATCCTCTGGGCTCGCCAAAACCGTCGCTTCACGGATATCGCGAACCAAGGGATGCGGGGATTTTAAATCCCCGAGACTACTCAGGGCGCTTTGTGAGTCGCTATAAATCACAATCCGGTCTCCGAACCAGGTACCCCGCGTCATCTCTGGTACCCCGGGCGGTTTATTATAATCAGTTCGTCCGTGAATACAGACGCAGAGCATGGCCAAGCCCCGCAGACTTCAAACAGAAGGGATACGGCTTGGAAACCAAGCCCCTCTTGGGACTTGAAGCCATCCGTATACACTGGCACGGTTCCATCGTGACACTGAGTGTGCTCCAAAAAAGCCGAACGCAATACTCCCGGCGCTATAGAGGCTTTGGGAGCAAAGGTGTGACGAAAAATAGGCAAAGGTGGTAACTTCCAGGGTGGCGTCCTGGGAAGAACTAGAGGCACCCCAGGACCGAGAGCTATACTTAGCTCTCGAAGGAGTTTTATAGCCCTAAACCCAAAGGGCTTAAGAGTATAAATGGCGTCTTTCGGTGGCATAGGTACCGTTAAGATCAGATGCAGAGCTATTGGCAACTGAGGGAGGCGCCCGGCTAGAGCGTAGAGGCACTGCGCACGGCGCAGAGCGAGTGACAGCTCCCCAGCATCGATAAGTAGGCTCTCAATGGGGGAAGTTTGGAAGGCACCGGTCGCCAGCCGAAAGTCGGGGTGGTGGATCGAGTCCCCTTTCGGCAATACACGCTTGGCTGTGGATGCATAAAACCTGCATGCGTAGTTGAACTTCAAACGAACAAAGGATTGATAAAAAAGTAAAGGCAGTTGCCCTATCAGTGCCCCAGGCGCTGAACGTCACGGAGCGAAAAATATCTATGGCGCATGTACAAGAGCCCCTAAGGCTACGAATATGAGCCTCCCAGGTGATTCGTCGGTCAAATACAAGAGCAAGGAAACGGTACAAGTACAAGACATCATCTGGACCAGAGGCGATGTCCGCGCACGAAGTGAGAGTGAAACGCAACTCACTCAAAATAAACCTATCGTAGAAGAGTTCTCCGCCTCTAAAGGAAAAGTCCAGTCGGCAGCCTTCCGCGACATCACGACGCGAATTGAATGCTGGCGGAAGAGCATCACGGCTAGAGAATGCGGTCACGGAGGATTCTGCCACGGACTCGGGGTCCGAGAGTGCGGTCCCATTCTCCTGGAGAACGGGAGGGGGGTCCTGCGAGAACTTGCCCCGAATCCTTTTGACTCGCTTCACACCTCAGCTAAAGGGGTCTTCCCGTTAAGTGAAGACATGTATGACCGCCAAGAAGAGCGGCGGGCGTGCTTCGAAATATATCAGAGCCTAGCCCTAGCTCGACGAAATTTACCGTCAGTGAAGTCGTTCGGGTGGCGCTTATAGCGCATGTAGGCATAACGCTTCTGTTTGAGGGCAGTCTCACTACCACAGGAGCGGTCGGCGTGAAAAATGGCCAGACCTTCTAGAAAAAGTAGTTAGGCCCACGGCGATGAGGTTGCCGGAGAAAAATTCAACGGCCTCATCTACGGAACTAAACTCCTCGACAGAAACAGAGAAATCCGTCATTTACTGAAATGCGAACAATCGCACTCGCACCAAGCTCCACCGGGGGCGGGGTCTAGGGGCTGCAGCGGCCGAGAAAATTATATTTGAATGTGAAAGTAATCACTAACATGGAACTCATCAACTACCCCATAACCTAAATCAGGCTGTGCATCCGGAGAGCACAAAAATAGCTAGATGCAGGAAAATAAAGCGGTTCTCGGCAAGTGATGCGTAAATTCATCCACATTTCGGGCACCCATCTCCAGCTCGTCGATCAGGTTAGCAAGGACTTGACCGCTGGGATTAATCGAGTAGTCATCCCAGACGCGGCGGCGGAAGTCCCCCGCGGTCGAAGTCGGCTGACGGTGGAATGTAGTGCGGAAGTGACAGTATACATCTATCCATGTGCAGCTGCACAGCTACTGCCTGAAAGGAGGTATCTAATGAAGAGAAGAACGGAGACATCATGCTGGGTGTAAATCGCGCATCCCAGCTCGTAGTGGTGGGGTCGCAAAATCCTTATACCCAGGGAGGGTAGGCAGTGGGCACGCGCCCAGCATGGTCTCCTGCAAAAAAATAGCTAACGGAGAATGGGAGGAGACGAGCCTCCGCAGCTCTTCCAAGTTGGCCCGGAGTCCGCGGCAATTCCCTTGAAGAAATATGACCTCCAGGCTTAGCTCGGATGAGATGCAGGACCCCTCTTCGAAGAGAAGATCCTCACGGTATTAGCCGTATGCTTACCAGAGGCAGACCTCCGGGCGCTGTTGCCTTGGAGGAGTTATCCGGTGTGGTTGGGCTCGCCATGCGATTCTTTTCCTCCCTCTGCCTCGAACCCTTAGGCAGGCGGGGCGGCTTCGGAGGTAGGGTCCGTCTTTTGGAAGATCTACCGTCTCTGAGCCACCCAGCCTACCAATGGGTGTGGGCGAAGGAGACGAAGCTCCTTTAGTGCTGTCATTCTTTCGGGGTGCAGCTTTAGAAACCCCAGAAGAGTGCCTCACGACCAACTTCAAGGGTGTTGCCTCGTGTAAATCTAACGACTCAGTGGAGGCGCGAGGCCGTTTCGCCTTACGGGAAACGGTCACGCTGGTGGAAGGAGGGGGAACCCTGGTTTTAACCGGGAGAGTGTGTGAATAGTTTATGCCGCCGGCTCGAACAGGGGAACGCCCACGGTGCGTAGCGTCAGCAGAAGGGTTCCGAATGGACGCAGAAACGACCGTGTTCGTAGGCCTGGAGGGGAGAGGAGCAGAGGGTGTCTTTCTCAACACTGAGGCATAAGACGTCCCAGTCTTTAGCCTCCCAAAATGAGAGACGACCCTGAGCACGCTTGGCCACACATGATTTTGACTTATCGTATGCAGCCTTGGAGCAACTTACACAGACTTTGGGTACTCTGACTTTGTATGTGAACAGGACTGATTAGTATGGCCGAAACGGTGGCAGTAGTAGCACTTCCGCGGCAGTAATACGGAGGCCTGATCCTTCTAGGGAAATGGAGAAGTCCTGACTGTCACAGGAGTACCAGTCGTGCGGTGATCCCTCCTCTCTCTGTGGGGCCTCGGGAACCTGAGCCATCTGAGGAGCTTGCATAGGGGCGGATACGGGTTCGGTGCTTGGGACCGAGCCCGGGTTAAACCTCATGGATTTAAAAAAAAAATTTTAAGGGGCTATCTGGCGACTGCCAACTTAGGCATAAGTCGCCGTAAACAAAAAGCCTAGTTCTAGGCTACTTTAAAAAATTTGAAAAGAAAACAACAATAAAAAGAAATAACAATTAAGGAATAAAAATAACAAAACAATAACAAAAACAACAACTAAACCTAGTTAAATGAAAGAGAGAAGGCCCCGAATACAAAGGACAGGCGGTAGCGACTCAACCCATCCCGGTACCCGGAAAGGTAACGTGCGCGAAGATCACCCAGACTGGGACATTCGACAAGAATGTGCCGAACAGTCTGGGGGACGACGCAGTCGTCGCAATAGGGCGTAGGCGAGTGCTCCATCAAATAGCGATGCGTCATACGAGTGTGTCCGATTCGGAGACGACAGAAAGCGACTAGAAGCCGTCGCGGCATTAACGAATAGGTCGAGGGGAAAAGTCGCAACGCAATAGCACGCAACTTTAAGTTCCCTTCGACCGTCTCCCATCTTCTTTGCCAAGCGGTCCGAAGAGCTGCCCGTATTCCTGCCATGTAGTCGGTGTGAGGAAGAGCGAAACGCTGGTCCGGTCGAAGAGTCCTCGCGGACTCTTTGGCGCCCTCATCGGCACTCTCATTCCCCGCAATTCCTACATGTCCAGGAACCCAGCAGAAGATAATCTCAACTTCGGCCTGGCTCGCCAAAACCGTGGCGTCACGGATATCGCGAACCAGGGGATGCGGAAATTCTAATCCCCCGAGAGCACCCATGGCGCTTTGTGAGTCGCTATAGATCACAATCTGGTCTCCGAACCGGGCACGTCGCGTAATCTTCCGTACCGAGTGGTTTATTGCCACCAGTTCAGCCGTGAAGACAGACGCAGCGCCTGGCAGAGCCCCGCTGACTTCGAACAGAATGAATACGGCGTGGAAGCTGACCCCCTCTTGGGACTTGGAGTCATCCGTATACACTGGCACGGTTCCAGCGTGACACGAGGTGTGCTCCAAAAAGGTCGAACGCAATACTCCCGGCGCCATACAAGCTTTGGAAGCAGAGGCGTGGCGACAAATAGCCAAATGTGGTACCCTCCAGGGTGGCGTCCTAGGCAGAACCAGGGGCGCCAACGGCCCAAGAGCTATATATAGCTCTCGAAAGAGTTTCCTGGCCCTAAACTCAAAGAACTTAGGGTATGACTGGCGTCTCTCAGAGGCATAGGCACCATCGAGATCAGCTGCGGATGCAGTGAGAGCTGTTGGCGACTGAGGGAGGCGCCGGGCTCTCGAGTACAGGCGAGTGATGCACTGCGCGCGGCGCAGAGCGAGTGGCATCTCCCAAGCATCGACTAGCAGGCTCTCAATGGGGGTAGTGAGTAAGGCACCGGTGAGTAACGCTCAGCTGCGGATTCATAAAACTCATCGATAAAATAGTAGGGCAGTAGCTCTATCAGCGCCCAAAGCGCTGAACGTCACGGAACGGAGAATGCCCATGGCACGGGTACAAGAGACCCTAAGACTGCGAATATGAGCCTCCCAGGTGAGGCGTCGGTCGAATACAATACCAAGGAAACGGTGCGATTCCACCACATCCAGGCGCACCCAATTAAGAAACAAATCTGGGTCGGGGTGAAGCCGTGGATGGCGGCAGAAGTGTGCCACCTTAGTCTTGGCCAAAGAAAACCGAAACCTGTGCGCTTCGGCATAGCGAGAGACGCGGTTCAATGCCTGTTGGAGTCGACGCTTTAGAGTTGGCATCTGGACCGCGCCAAAAGAGATTGAAAGCTCGTCCACGTTGAGCGTAGCGAGAAAATCTTCCGGCAGCACCGAGGTGATGCCGTTGATGCTCAGGGCAAAGAGTGTGACACTGAGGATACTTCCCTGAGGGACACCCTCTTCCTTCTCCTTTGGGCCGGAGAGAGCTCCAGCCACCCGTCCGCGGAATCGATGATCTCGCAAAAATTCAGATATAAACATTGGGAGGCGTCCCCTTGCCACCATCATGTGGAGATTCTCCATGATAACGTATCGCCATGCGTTATCATAGGCCTTCTCCAGATCAAAAAACACCGTGGCGTAGTGCTGTCTACGAAGGAAAGCCTCGCAAAAGGCATTTTCCAGTCGGAGCAGAGCATCAAACGTTGAGTGGAACTTGCGCAAGCCGCCTTGTGCAGAAGACAGATGGCCTCCGCTGTCCAGGAAAAAGGCTAATCTAACATTTTCCAATTTCTCCATCAACTTGCACACGCAAGAGGTTGGAGAGATTGGGCGGAAACTAGTCGGAGTAGAGTGATCTCTCCCCGGTTTGCGAAAGGCGAGCACAGTAGCGATTCGCCAGGAGTCTGAGAGAAGACCCTTCACCCAGATCCTGTTGAACAAATCTAACAGAAAGGCCATGCCTCGCTCACCCAGGTGTAGAAGCATGGCGTACGGGACATCTACCGTACCATGGGCGGTGTCCACGCACGAAGCGAGAGCGGAGCGCAACTCACTTACAGTAAACTTGTCATTGAAGGGTTCTCCGCCTTTGGAGGTAAAGTCCAGCCAGCGGCCTTTCGCGACATGATGACGTGCATTGAATCCTGGCGAAGCAGCATCCCGGCTAGAAAATGCGGAAAAAGCGGTCGCTAAGGATTCTGCCACGGAAACGGGGTCCGAGATTGCGGTTCCATTCTCCTGGAGAACGGGAGGGGGGTCCTGCGAGAACTTGCCCCGAATCCTTTTGACTCGCTTCCACACCTCAGCTAAAGGGGTCTTCCCGTTAAGTGAAGACATGTATGCCCACCAAGAAGAGCGGCAGACGTGCTTCCAAATATACCGGAACCTAGCCCTAGCCCGACGAAATTCAGCAAAAGTGAAATCGTTCGGGCTGCGCATATAGCGCATGTAGGCATAACGCTTCTGTTTGAGGGCCGTCTCACACTCGGCCGACCCCCATGGGAGTGGTCGGCGTGCAAAACGGCCAGACGTCCTAGGAATAGTAGTCAGGCCCGCGGCGATGAGGTTGCCGGAGAAGAACTTAACAGCCTCATCTACCGACCTAAACTCCTCGACTGAGATAGAGAATTCAGTCATTTCCTGAAATGCAGGCCACCGCACCCGCGCCAGGCACCACCGAGGTGGGCTCTCAGGTGGCAATTGCCCTGAAAATAATATTTGAATGGGAAAGTGATCACTACCATGGAGGTCATCGACCACCCCCCAATCAAAATCAGGTTGTGCATCCGAATAGCACAAAGATAGATCAAGGCAAGAAAATGAAGCGGTTCTCGGACAGTGATGCGTAAAATCATCCACGTTTAGGACACCCATCTCAAGCTCTTCGATCAGATCGGCAAGGACTTGTCCCCTTGGATTTATAGGGTAATCTCCCAAGAGAGAATGCCTGCCGTTCAGATCTCCAAGCAAGAGATAGGGCCTCGGCAACCGTGCCACGACGCGGCGGAAGTCCCCCGCGTCGAAGTCAGCTGACGGTGGAATGTACGCAGAAATGATAGTATACCTCCTATCCAGGTGCAGCTGCACAGCTACTCTTTTCGAGGAACCACCGTCTCCGAGCCACTCGCTCCACCTCGAAGCGCGAGCGAAGGAGCCGAAGCTCCTTTGTTGCTGTGCTCCTTTCGGGGGACAGCTTTAGGAACCCCGGAAGATGGCCTAGCGACCATCTTGAAGGGTGTTCCCTCCTGTGAGTCTAACGACTCTGTGGAGGCGCGTGGCCGTTTCGCCTTACGGGAAACGGTCACGCTGGGGGAAGAGGGGGGAGCCCTGGTTTTAGCCGGTGCTTGGTGTGAACCCTTTTTGCCGCCAGCTTTACCAGGGCAGCGCCCGGGTTGAGTAGAGCCAGCAGAAGGGCTCCGAATGGGCGCGGAAACAACCGTGCTCGTTGGCCTGGATGGGCCAGGAGCGGAGGGTGCCTTTCTAACTATTGAGCATATGACGTCCCAGGCAGAGCCGGGCGCCCTAGGACCAAGTCCTTAGCCTCGCGAGATGAGAGTCGATCCTGGGCCTGAACGGCCAGGATTTCTTTATCAAGGAGATATGCAACACATTGCTTCGAAGAAGCGGGGTGCGGCTCTCCGAAATTGACACACTTGGCCACACACGATTTGGACTTATTGTGTGCATCCTTGGAGAAATTTAAACAAACTTCGGGTGACCCCGACTTTGCACGTCTACAAGAACGATTCGTATGGCCGAAGCGGTGACAGTAATAGCACCGTCGCGGCAGTGGCATGAATGCCTTCACGCGGGAGCGGTACCAACCGGCTCGCACCGACTCAGGGAGCTTGTCACAGTCGAACGTGACGAAGAGTGTAGGGGTGGGTCTCGAGGCCCCTCCCTGTTTTCTCATCACACGTTCGACCTTGACCGCCCCATGGTCGGCCAGCTATAGGGAGATGTCCACAATGGAGTAGTCAACGAGATCCCTCGCATAAACTAATCCTTTCACAAAGTTCACGGTAGAGTGCGGCGTCACACTCACCGGGGTGCCATGAAGTGTCCGAAGAGCACTTATCTTGGCCGCCTCGGCGGGATTCGCCGCATTCGCCAGAAGGCTGCCGTCCGAGAAACGGGTCACCTTCGGCTTTCTACCAATTGCAATAGCTAATCCTCTCCTCTGCTGGATCATGTTGCCCTTGGACAACATGGTGCCATCAGTGGAGCGAATAACGAGGAAGCGTTTGAAGCCAGCGGGCTCGAAAACGCCAGGTAACCTCTGAATGAGGGGCGGGCCCTGATGTCATCGAGGATTTGCCCTGTGCACTTTTCGTCTTTTTCATAGTCAGGGGCTCCTCACCCGCGGGGGCAGAGGGGTCGGATGTGCCGATCTTGGCTTGGTCGCTTGCCAAACTGGCAGCAGACCCATCCGTCCCTGTAGCCCGCGCGGATGGAGAGGAGCCCCGAGTCTTTTTCTTCTTTTTAGGAGAGGAGGGCGGGGAATGAACCCGCTTCTCACCTCCGCCGACAGAAGCCCCTAGGCCAGATGGACCGGCCTCTGCCAGGTCCTTCTCTGAAATGGAAAAGGTCCTGGTGATCGCAGGGGCACCGGTCAGAGGAGACCCCTCATCTCCTTGTACTGCCTCGGAGGCCCCAGCCGTTTGAGGAGGACCTTGCATGGGGGCAGATTCGGGTTCTCGCTTAGCGCCAAGCCCGGATTCCCCCCCATGGAAGGCCCTACCGTCTGAGGCTGGGTTTTCTCAAGGACTATGTCTATCACAGGAGGGGCCTCCAGTTGGCCATCCCCTCCCAGGACATCGCAGGTCCCCTTGGCAGCTATGCCAGTCTTGTGTAGGGAGGCACAGGCCTTGACCCCGGCAAGGTTTAAAATTCTTGCCAGCAGGTCTTTTGAGGGAAGGGACCCCAGGGGCCTGGCTTCCCTCTATCCCCTAAGGAGGTTTGCCCTACCGAGCCGCTTACACGAGGGGCGGTCGGCAATGGGCTGCCTGCTGGCTTTCTTCGCAGTCCCCTTACAAAGAAAAGGAGGGACTGCCGCTGGAAATAGGGAGGTACCCGAAAGCACCTCCAGAGAAGGGGGTGAGGGGGAGTCCCCTTCACCCGTAGGCGAAGCGTAAGCCTCCTCTCCGGTTAAAGAAATATTGAGGGCCCCCTGCGCAAGCACAGGGGGAGAGACCTCCATTTTTTCGGTGGAGCTGCACGAGGGCGGCTCCGTCGATGGAACAGGGAAAGTTGAGGGTTGGGGTTTTTTGGTTGTTCATCTATGGGCATGGTGACCCTATTTGTTTCACGGGATGCAATCGCTCATCACCTCTCGCAGTTGCTTGCACTGCAAGAGGTGCTTACAGGCCTGGCAGAGCCAGGCGCCGCCATTTGGGACCACCCCTCCCGCCTGGTGGCCTGGCATTCCATCGGCATGGCGGCTCCACCTTAAATGCGACGTAAAAAGATAGATTGTGAAGAGGAGAGGAAAAGGGATGTGAGGAAGGTATGGGTGGGGATGAAGCAGGTTGTTAAAAAAAAACATCCCGAACAGGAGCTCAGGGGTTAGGGAACGTTGTCCCCTCCCCCCTCAGCCCCGATCCGGGATGGTTGGCTTGAGAAGAAGTTCAGCATCTACCCTGTGAAATTAGATGCAGACCAGAGAAATTTGTGGGAGAGGTTGTATGAATAGCGACGAAGTAGGGGAGAAATACAGGTTATCTGAAGGAAGGAAGAGTGGCTAAGCTAGGGCCGGACGGAGCGCTGGATCCCGTCAGCACGGCGGCCAGGATGGCAAATCGCCGCGCCCCTTACGGGGTGCTTATTGAAGAAAGAGACGCAAGTAAAACACCGGAACTTAACGATAGGCATGACGCTTGCTACATGGAATTCTTTCAAATACAAGACGCTATTAAATGTATCCTCGGAGATGCAGTGGAAAAAGTATTCGATAAAAGAACCAACCAAGTCTGATAATTACAAACACTCGCTATATTTTTATAAGTCGAAAGTATTATAGGAGACGTTTGTTTTGTTGTATTTTTAAAAAATTTTAACGAGTAAATATTTGTGTATATTTAAGTTTAGGTCGGTCATAATTAACGATTTCTAAGCGCAATACACAGTATCACAAGTTATTCAGGAGCACAGCTATTCCAAGTCCTATAATGAAAGAGGAAGGGCAAAGAATGAGAGAGATCGAGAAGGGATATTCACTTGCCAATCCTGAAGTTTTCAATTTTATTTACATTACGTTTTTTTTCTGGTTCTCTGATTCTCGTTCTTGGGATCATTTTATCGTATTGAGGGAAGGCAGAGTCATTTCGAACTGTTTACAAATTGCCGTGGTATGACTAGGTGTACGCGGTTATACGCACACTGGCCTACTGGCCGACCAAAATTAAGGCTCCACCTGGGAATGGTTCTAAAAGTGCTTTAAATACACAGTTGCTAGGCCAAGGAATATTCAAAGACGACTACAAAAATATGCTTTAATAGGAATATGTAAAGATTACATATAAATATAGGACAAGTTAAATGGCAATGCAATTAAATATTGACGGTTCACTGCTAAAATGATTAACACTATCAATTAAGTTTGAACCGAGGGAGAATTAATTAAGTAATGATTTTACAATTATGCCAGTTCTAGAGCAAAGGGGATTCTTGAGGTTCGACGTGGTAAAGGTGGTAGGAGCATGACGAAACGGGGGTTAAATCCCTTTTACCTTGATGTGCGGCGAGTAGGACCAGGTAGGTAAATTCGACCTTGAACTTGTGGGCGGCTCACGGGACGCTCAATTCAATTTAGGGAAACAGCAGTTGGGGGCCTCTTATCCTTAAGAGGCAAACGGAGGGTGCTTCGGGAAAGACTTTTACGATCCTTAAAATCTGAAGACGTGGAGAGAAGGGTTGAAACGCGTCTAACTATCTCCGCGAACAACACTAAGTGACGACTAGCTGTTCCTTGGCTCTACAACAATCCCTCAATTCTTCTCTGGCCGAGAATGTAGTCGATTCCGTCTCGGCTAACGTACTGGACGGCGGTTTCAGACACAATCTGCATGTGAACTTCGAAGTCTCGAATATATTCTCCGAAATTAGCTAGACGGGGAGAGAGATTCATCGCCAACAGACTTCCTTAATTGCTTGGGTCGCGATAAAGGCCCATAGCGAGAAGTCATGATGCCCACTTAATGGTTTTTCCATTGTTCTAATTTTCGCAGTATATAGGGCAGACGAATTTAGCGCGGTCAACGGCAAACTGGGGAAGTCTGAGGGGGAGGGAGATTCCTCCTCTCTCTCTCTCCTTATTCTTCCACAATACGGAATTGATATTTCATGAGCAACAGACTCCAACGCATTAGTCGTCCATTTTTACTCTTGAAATTACGAAGGTACCAAAATGGCTTATGGTTACTCTCAATTACGAATTCATTCCCATAAGGTACTCTTAAAATGTTGAATTGACCATACTATAGCTAATGCCTCGAGTTCAATGGTGGCGTAAGCTTTCTGGCGGACAGACAGCTTTCCTGCTGGCATACGCAACAGGATATCCCCTTCCATCGTTTTCATACTGTATAAGGGCACCACCTATACCATCACGAGAGGCATCAGTACGAATCACAAACTTTTTGTTCGTATTCGGGAGTCTCAAAATAGGAGCAGATATCAGTTTCTCCTTCAGCTGGTTAAAGCTAGGAACCGCGGGGGGAGTCCAACTGACAGGATCGGGTGCGTTTTCTTTAACATATCATTAAGGGGTGATGTTATAGTAGCGAAATTAGGAACGAAGCGCTTGTAAAATGAAACAACCCAGAAATGACCGCAGCTGCTTCTTCGTCCGGAGAAGCGGCATTTCAGCTATGGCTTTAACTTTGATTTCTTGGGGAACAATCTGGTTCTGTCCGATCTTAAATCCAAGATCATATACGAAATAACACTTCGACTGGCCTATCGTGAGTCCGTGTGCGCGCAAACGGATTAACAAAGCACGAAGGGATTGTACGTGCTGGTCTCATGTACGGGTGGCAACGTACACGTTGTCAAAATAAAAGGTTACACTGACTAAGCCGTCTACAATTCGACGCATCATTCGATTGTAGTTTCCACATGCAGTTACCAAACCAAAGGGAAGACGGGTAAACTGCATTTTTTCTACTTCGGCGTTAAATGCGGAGCGTAATTGAATAGGGTAAGGCTTAGTTCTTACTGGTTCTTGGGTTTTGAAAACAATCTCATGAGTGAATTTGGCTGAACAAACTGGGGTTTCGGAGACTACGTCCGAGAATTCACTTAGTGGGCTCGCCAATTAAGCCTTGTCGATGGGTCGAAAACGGGGGTTAAAATCGAGCAAGGAGGCTGAGTCCGATTGGGGGAAAGGGAGAGACGGCAAAGGGTATTCGTCGTCTGCTTCCACGCAGACTTTTTGAACGAGGTAAAGCGATTCAACCGGGCAAGTTAGCACTAAGACGAGTTCCCTCTCGGCTAACGTACTGGATGGCGGCTTCAGACACAATCTGCATGTGAACTTCGAAGTCTCGAATATATACTCCGAAATTATCTAGACGGGGAGAGAGATTCATCGCCAACAGACTTCCTTAATTGCCTTGGGTCCCGATAAAGGCCCATAGCAAGGAGTCGCGATCCTCACTTAATGGTCTTTCCATTGTTCTAATTTTCGCAGTATATAGGGCAGACGAATTTAGTGGTCAACGGTGAACTGGGGAAGTCAGGGGGGGGGGAGGAGGGAATCCTTCTATCTCTCTTTATTTTTCGACACAAATCACTAGTTTATTGCACTCTTGAGGATACTTAAAGTTCTAAAATCCATTTTATTTGAGTAAATTTACTTTGGGCATACATATTCCAACGAGTTTGAAAGGGTTAAATGGTTGTCACTTAAATTTTTGTATATAGATTTTGTACTCCCCCACCCCCCGTCTTCCTCACCGTCCCATTAAATCATTCCTCCTTCCTACTTTAGCAAAGATAAATATATCAAGTTTGAAAATCTTCCATTCTAACGCAAATTTCTTTCATTAATAAAGAGGATAAGATGGGGATGGGGCGAGGTGGAAGGCAAGAATTATCCTTAACTTTATACTCGGTCAAGGAGACTTTGTTCATAGCGCGTCACTAAATTCAACTATTTCAATTTTCGCGCGTTAATTTTGACGTGACCAAAGTAGGGGATATCCTGTGCAGCATGGGCAACCTTGATGCAGTTGACATCTGGAGGATTGTGTACCTTCCCGGCATAAATGCCTGCAGGAGGATTTGCCGTTATATAAGTTCCACATATTTTCACTATCTCGCACTCGTTATGGTCATTCGCCTTAAATTCGAGGGAGGGGAAAAATCCTGCTCACGAGAGGCCCATGCGAGCTCTGCCCTCCTTGACGTCAAATTTACGGGGACAAATCGAGGATGGAAATGTCTCCTTTTTAACACATACCTTGATGACTTCATAGACATGGTCGTGGCCCCCCAGGATCAAGTCAATTTCGTCGACGTTTTCAGCCAGGCGAATGTCGTTAGGCGTCCTCATATGCGTCAGTGCTATCACATAATCGCATCCCTTAAAATGAAACAAACCTCTGAGTAGTTGTAGAATATTAGGTATGGCAGATTTTTTTAGAATCTAATACAATTCCTGAAGTTTTCCATTTTATTTAGTACAATTACGTTTTTGTGCAACAAGACATTAAATAAAGACGAAAATACTTTTAAAAACGGTCAAATGAGCAGTGCAGTTAGTAAGAGGAAATATATCGATAGGCATAAGGAACTTCCTTGATACAAAAAAGATAAAAACCTCGAAGGAATTCGAGAAAAGGAAACTTAAAATCTTGTTTGCTTTTGATATCAAATAGTGAAAAAATCAATTTGCTTACTTGATCTTTAAAGCGAGATGCCAGCTCCTTCCCTCTTTCAACAAAGTCTACGAATGTTACCTCGTCGATGTTGATGGTAGCAAGCGTACACAACCACTCCTCTTCTACAAGCCCCATCTGCAATTTAAGAAAGAATAAGAGGAATGAATACAAAGGATTAGCTAGTTCTCTTGGTACGTTTCTTCCCCTTCAACTAAACCTTTCGTTTCCATCTCCCTTAAAATCCTTCACTCATTTGCTAATTTTCCCCTCCCCTTAGATTGGTGTGGTTTAATTTAAGGAAAAAAAGGAATTAGAATAAAAATTTAGTAGATTATGAAAATTAAGGGAGACCAAATACCAACCGAATCACGATTGAGTGAATCCACACAGCCCTACTTCTTCTAGATGTGAATGAGAAACATTTGATTCAGTTTTGCAGATGTAAATACATTTCGATAGTACATTATTTTTCCTATACACTATTTTCAGTGCATCATGAAAAAATAATGTAGTAACGTAATTTCGTTTCATGAATTCACTACGCACATGGTGGCAGCTCCCGACTCCATGATGGACTACATTTCGCGACTCTTAAACTAACAGTGGTCCTGCTGCACTCGACTCCTTGCTAATGCCATCGTTGTTTCCATATCTTGCACAAGAGACATCCTTGCAATAGACATAAAAAATTCACATATGTCCAACAATGCGACATTTTTAGGTTGCTACGAAGGACGGTCAATAAGTTTTGCAATTCGGATATAAGGAAACGAGATGCACTTGCGCCACTTGTCCCTGAGGCTTCGAATTCCCGACAACAAGAAATCTCCCGACTGCTGTTCAATCCACTCCTGGATGGCGAGCTGGACATCTTCATCGTCCCTAAACTGGGGTTCACGCAGTGCAGCCTTGAGGTGGCGGAATAAAAGGTAGTCGCTAGGGGCCAGATCTGGACTGTAGGGGGGGGGTTAAGCTCTTCGGATCTGCACTCACGAAGGGCAGCTTGTGCAACTCTGGCCTTGTGGACAGGGGCATTGTCGTGGAGGAGCAGGACACCGCGTGTTAACTTGCCAGACCGCTTCTGACGGATGCACTTCTTCAACCCAGCCAGTTCCTCGGCGTAATATTGGCCTGTGATGGTCTTTCCACGAGGCGCATAGTCCACCATTAACACTCCCTCAGAATCCCAGAAGATGGTGGCCATGATCTTCCCGGCTGAAGGTTGTGTCCGGAACTTGATGGGGGTCGGATAGCCCCTGTGCTTCCAGGCCATGCTTTCGAGCTTGGTCTCGTGATCCCAGTAATGGACCCACGTTTCGTCACCTGTCACTATGCGTGACTCGAATTCCGCTGGTCTTGGTTGTACAGGAACAGCAGCTCCTCCGAACTTTGACGACGTTGAAGTCGATCATGGGGCGTGAGGTTTCTAGGGACGCAATGGCCAAATTATCGTGGATGATGTTGATAACACCTCCATGTGATATTCCAAGTTCTCGTTCGATTTCTTCGACCTTCACCCGTCGATTTTCGAGGATTATCCTCTCCACACGGGCCACATTGTCCTAGTTGGTCGCTTGCCAAACTGGCAGCAGACCCATCCGTCCCTGTAGCCCGCGCGGATGGAGAGGAGCCCCGAGTCTTTTTCTTCTTTTTAGGAGAGGAGGGCGGGGAATGAACCCGCTTCTCACCTCCGCCGACAGAAGCCCCTAGGCCAGATGGACCGGCCTCTGCCAGGTCCTTCTCTGAAATGGAAAAGGTCCTGGTGATCGCAGGGGCACCGGTCAGAGGAGACCCCTCATCTCCTTGTACTGCCTCGGAGGCCCCAGCCGTTTGAGGAGGACCTTGCATGGGGGCAGATTCGGGTTCTCGCTTAGCGCCAAGCCCGGATTCCCCCCCATGGAAGGCCCTACCGTCTGAGGCTGGGTTTTCTCAAGGACTATGTCTATCACAGGAGGGGCCTCCAGTTGGCCATCCCCTCCCAGGACATCGCAGGTCCCCTTGGCAGCTATGCCAGTCTTGTGTAGGGAGGCACAGGCCTTGACCCCGGCAAGGTTTAAAATTCTTGCCAGCAGGTCTTTTGAGGGAAGGGACCCCAGGGGCCTGGCTTCCCTCTATCCCCTAAGGAGGTTGCTACGAAGGACGGTCAATAAGTTTTGCAATTCGGATATAAGGAAACGAGATGCACTTGCGCCACTTGTCCCTGAGGCTTCGAATTCCCGACAACAAGAAATCTCCCGACTGCTGTTCAATCCACTCCTGGATGGCGAGCTGGACATCTTCATCGTCCCTAAACTGGGGTTCACGCAGTGCAGCCTTGAGGTGGCGGAATAAAAGGTAGTCGCTAGGGGCCAGATCTGGACTGTAGGGGGGGGTTAAGCTCTTCGGATCTGCACTCACGAAGGGCAGCTTGTGCAACTCTGGCCTTGTGGACAGGGGCATTGTCGTGGAGGAGCAGGACACCGCGTGTTAACTTGCCAGACCGCTTCTGACGGATGCACTTCTTCAACCCAGCCAGTTCCTCGGCGTAATATTGGCCTGTGATGGTCTTTCCACGAGGCGCATAGTCCACCATTAACACTCCCTCAGAATCCCAGAAGATGGTGGCCATGATCTTCCCGGCTGAAGGTTGTGTCCGGAACTTGATGGGGGTCGGATAGCCCCTGTGCTTCCAGGCCATGCTTTCGAGCTTGGTCTCGTGATCCCAGTAATGGACCCACGTTTCGTCACCTGTCACTATGCGTGACTCGAATTCCGCTGGTCTTGGTTGTACAGGAACAGCAGCTCCTCCGAACTTTGACGACGTTGAAGTCGATCATGGGGCGTGAGGTTTCTAGGGACGCAATGGCCAAATTATCGTGGATGATGTTGATAACACCTCCATGTGATATTCCAAGTTCTCGTTCGATTTCTTCGACCTTCACCCGTCGATTTTCGAGGATTATCCTCTCCACACGGGCCACATTGTCCTAGTTGGTCACGTCTGACGGGCGTCCTGGACGGGGGTCATCTTCAAAGGACTCACGACCATGGCGGAACTCCCTATTCCAGCGAGCAATGGTTGCATAGGAGGGGCGGTGTCTGTGTACACTACAACCATGCGTTCATGGATCTCTTTTGCATTCTTGCCTTCCTTGGTCAAAAATTTGATCACTGCGCGGTGCTCAACCTTCTTCATTGTTGAAAAATTTGTGACTGACGATCTGCGATCAGCTACTGCTTCTTAAATAGACTAGGCAAGAGCGTGCGGCGGCAGGTCCTGACTTGTCATAACCTGTCCTAACACCCCCACAAACAGCCATCCCCCTTCCTCTGTTTTTCCGTACCGATTCGCAAAACTTATTCACTGCCCCTCGTATCTAGTAGCCTCGCTAGTAATGCAGTTCTTTTCTTTAAGGCTGAAGCACTTGCTCTTGAACCTGATGATGTACACAATTTATCATCCCAAATGAATTTCTACCATTTTTGCTCAAATTTTGCTTGTATAAATCTTGCTGATAATATAAAATCCTTTGAGAATACCATAACAAAGTGGGTTAAAAAGTCCTTTACAATCCTATATGATAATTATAAAACGTAAACTATCTAGGAGTAAGGTGAATTGCAACGTACGCAGCGATCAGGTGTGCCTGATGAAATGTTTAGGTGGCTACGAGAGCCATACTAACCGCACGTTAAACTAGTTAATTCTTTTCGAAGTCTGAACTACCGTGAAATTTTACTTACCTAATTAAGATTATTTTTTTGTTATTTTCTAACTTCAAAAGAAAGGATATTAAATTCACCCCAAGAATCTACCGATTTATTATGCCGGACGTGCATATTATATAATAAAATAATACGGCTTATGAAAAGATTATCTAATCTTTGACATCTCCTGCCCCAGGAACGAACCAACAGTTGACACTTACACAGTAATTTTTTCTGCCTTTATCTTAAAGGATTTCACAGAGTTCTTAGCAGTTGTCAGATTCCTCGCTTTATATCCCTCTCCGAGTGTCTTCTAAATATTTTAAATAGGATTCAGGTTGGACTCTGTGCAAGTCCTTCATGACAGTGATGCGCTCGTCGTCCAGGCAGGTCTTTAATGACTTGGCCCTGTGAAAGGGGGCTTATCCTGCATGGAAGTCGCAGGTTGGGCTTCGGAGGCGCGCAGATAGGGCAAAGCATGCTATCGCCTTCTTGTTCTTGGACCGATCAATGGGTAGAAAGTTGGTGTGCGAGAGTGAAGATTGTAATTCTCCAACCGACGTGACACACTATGCCTGGAGATATTGATTATCAAAAGCTCATCAATCTGTTAAAAAACTGCTGTAGCCCTCTTGAAACGGTTTTTCTTCCCAATATGGGTAATGACTCGGCCTTCCATATTTGAGATGTTCCTTGGCCTACAGCTTGATTTACCAGCCTTACATAAACACGTTTAGTCATAAGTTGACAGGATGTTATAGGCTACCCCAATGTTATGGTGCCTTCCCAAAGCTTTCAAAATCTCTTTCAGGCACATAACTTGGCCAGCTTTCTTCCAAGCTAACTGTAGTGTGCGTTTAGATACCTCACTCCATGCCTTGGCAATGAGGTTTATGCAATGGAGGATATGAAAGTGGTCCTTCCAAAACTCTCTCAAGGTTAAGTCCGTGTCATTGGTAACTTGGAAACACCTAGCCAAAAGATGCTTGGTATATAACTTCTTGAAGTTGCAGATCACTTGCTGGTTCATTGGCTGCAGTAGAGGAGTTGTGTTGGGTGGTAAGAATGTAACTTAAATAAAGTTTAGAACAGCATGTAGGTCATCTTCCAAACTTGGAGGATGTCCATGAGCATTATCCATGAAAAGAAGATATTTTCTGACTGCTGGGGCAAACACATCTGTCAACCATCCACGAAAAAGAATTCTCGTCGCCCAAGCTTTTGAATTTGACCTCCACATTACTGGTAATGGAGACTTTTGCACATTGTTCCTCGTAAGTTTTTATTTTTTTAAATTTTATAGAGCCCATCTGGCAACTGCCAACTTGGGCATAAGTCGCCGAAAAACACAACAGCCTAGAACTAGGCTACTTTAAAATGAAAATATGAAAACACAACAATGATATAAATTGGAAAAACTTAACAATCAGGAAGCAATCTCCGGCAGCGGGGGAAGGTCCCCCTCACCCCGGTGCAGGAGAGTGCAACCTAAAAACAAAACAATAACAAACAAAAAAACAAAAAAGTACCTTAAATAAAGGGGAGAAGCCCGGCATCCCCCCAAAAGTCAATAAGTTCACAAGTCAATGTGCACGAATCCATCCCGAGTACAAGGAACAAGCGGTAGCGACCCTCCCATCCCGGTACCGGGACAGATATCGTGCGCGAAGATCACCCATACTGGGACATTCGACAAGAGTGTGCCGAACAGTCTGGGGGACGACGCAGTCGTCACAATAGGGCGCAGGCGAGCACTCCATCAAATAGCGATGCGTCACACGAGTGTGTCCGATTCGGAGACGATAGAAAGCAACCTGAAGCCGCCGAGGCATTGGGGGATAGGTCCATGGGAACAGTCGCGGCGTAATGGCACGCAACCTTAAGTTCCCTTCAACCGTCTCCCATCTTATTTGCCAAGCAGTCCGAAGAGCTGCCAGTATTCCTGCCATGTAGTCGGTGTGATGAAGAGCGAAACGCTGGTCCGGTCGCAGAGTCTTCGCGGACTCTTTGGCGCGCTCATTCCCCGCAAATCCTACAATACCAGGAACCCAGCAGAAGATAATTTCGACATCTGCCCGGCTCGCCAAAGCCGTGGCCTCACGGATATCGCGCACCAGGGGATGCGGAGATTCCAATGCCCCGAGAGCACTCAGGGCACTTTGTGAGTCGCTATAAATCAAAATCCGGTCTCCGAACCGGGCACGTCAGGTAATCTCCCGTACCGAGTGGTGTATTGCCACCAGCTCAGCCGTGAAGACAGACGCAGCTCCTGGCAGAGCCCCGCTGACTTCAAACGGAGGGGATTTTTTTTTTTTATTTAAGGGACTATCTGGCGACTGCCGACTTAGGCATAAGTTGCCATAAACAAACAGCCTGGATCTAGGCTACTTTAAAAAATTTAACAGGAAACGACAATAAAAAGAAATAACAATAACAAAGCAATAACAAAAACAATAACAAAAACAAGAACAACAATTAAACCAGGTTAAATGAAAGGGAGAAGGCCGGCCTCCCCCCAAAAGTCAATAAGTCCACCAGTCAAAGTACACGCACTCGTCCCAAGTACAAAGGACAGGCGGTAGCGACCCCACCCATCCCGGTACAGGGACAGGTATCGTGCGCGAAGATCACCCATACTGGGACATTCGACAAGAATATGCCGAACAGTCTGGGGGAGGACGCAGTCGTCGCAATAGGGCGCAGGCGAGTGCTCCATCAAATAGCGATGCGTCACACGAGTGTGTCCGATTCGGAGACGATAGAAAGCAACCTGAAGCCGCCGAGGCATTGGGGGATAGGTCCATGGGAACAGTCGCGGCGTAATGGCACGCAACCTTAAGTTCCCTTCAACCGTCTTCCATCTTATTTGCCAAGCAGTCCGAAGAGCTGCCCGTATTCCTGCCATGTAGTCAGTGTGAGGAAGAGCGAAACGCTGGTCCGGTCGCAGATACCTCATGGACTCTTTGGGGCCCTCATGGGCGCGCTCATTTCCCGCAATTCCTACATGCCCAGGAAACCAGCAGAAGATAATCTCGACATCTGACCGGCTCGCCAAAACCGTGGCGTCACGGATTTCACGAACCAGGGGATGCGGAGATTCCAATGCCCCGAAAGCACCCAGGGCGCCTTGTGAGTCGCTATAGATCACAATCCGGTCTCCGAACCGGGCACGTCGCGTAATCTCCCGTACCGAGTGGTGTATTGCCACCAGCTCGGCCGTGAAGAAAGACGCAACGCCTGGTAGAGCCCCGCTGACTTCAAACAGAGAGGATACGGCGTGGAAGCCGACCCCCTCTTGGGACTTGGAGCCATCGGTATACACTGGCACGGTTCCAGCGTGACACGACGTGTGCTCCAAAAAGGTCGAACGCAATACTCCCGGCGCCGTACAAGCTTTGGGAGCAGAGGCGTGGCGACAAATAGCCAAATGTGGTACCCTCCAGGGTGGCGTCCTGGGCAGAACCAGGGGCGCCACCGGCCCGAGAACTATATCTAACTCTCGAAGGAGTTTCCTGGCCCTAAACCCAAAGGGCTTAAGGTATGACTGGCGTCTCTCAGAGGCATAGGCACCATCGAGATCAGCTGCGGATGCAGTGAGAGCTGTTGGCGACTGAGGGAGGCGCCGGGCTCTCGAGTACAGGCGAGTGATGCACTGCGCGCGGCGCAGAGCGAGTGGCATCTCCCCAGCATCGACTAGCAGGCTCTCAATGGGGGTAGTGAGTAAGGCACCGGTCGCAAGGCAAAGGCCGGTGTGGTGGATCGAATCCACATTCCACAATAAACGCTCGGCTGCGGTTGCATAAAACTCCGTAGTCGAGCTTCGAACGAACAAAGGATCGAAAAAATAGTAGGGCAGTAGCCCTATCAGCGCCCCAAGCGCTGAACGTCACGGAACGGAGAATTTCCATGGCGCAGGTACAAGAGACCCTGAGGCTGCGAATATGAGCCTCCCAGGTGAGGCGTCGGTCGAATACAAGACCAAGGAAACGGTGCCACTCAAACACATCCAGGCGCACCCCATTAAGAAACAAATCTGGGTCGGGGTGGAGCCGTGGATGGCGGCAGAAGTGCACAACCTTAGTCTTGGCCAAAGATAACCAAAATCTGTGCGCTTCGGCATAGCGAGAGACGACGTTCAATGCCTGTTGGAGTCGACGCTCCAGAGTTGGAATCTGGGCCGCGCCAAAAGAGATCGAAAGGTCGTCCACGTAGAGCGTAGCGAGAACATCTTCCGGCAGCACCGAGGTGATGCCGTTGATTATAAGAGCAAAGAGTGTGACACTGAGGACACTTCCCTGCGGGACACCCTCTTCCTGCTCCTTTGAGCAGGAGAGGGCTCCCCCCACCCGTACGCGGAATCGACGATCTCGCAAAAATTCAGATATAAACATTGGGAGGCGTCCCCTCGCCCCCATCGTGTGGAGAGTCTCCATGATACCGTATCGCCATGCGGTATCATAGGCCTTCTCCAGATCGAAAAAAACCGTGGCGTAGTGCTGTCTACGAAGGAAAGCCTCGCAAAAGGCATTTTCCAGTCGGAGCAGAGCATCCGACGTGGAGTGGAACTTACGGAAGCCGCACTGTGCAGAAGAGAGATAGCCTCCGCTGTCCAGGAAAAAGGCTAATCTAACATTTACCAATTTCTCCATCAACTTGCACACGCAAGAGGTTAAAGAAATTGGGCGGAAACCGGTCGGAGTAGAGTAATCTCTCCCCGGCTTGCGAAAGGCGAGCATAGTAGCGATTCGCCAGGAGTCTGGCAGAAGACCTTCCACCCAGATCCTGTTAAACAAATCTAACAGAAAGGCCATGCCTCACTCACCATGGTGTCGAAGCATGGCGTACGGGACATCATCCGGACCATGGGCGGTGTCCGCGCACGAAACGAGAGCGGAAGGCAACTCACTCACAGTAAACTTGTCGTTGAAGGGTTCTCCGCCTCTTGAGGTAAAGTCCAGCCGGCGGCCTTCCGCGACATCACGACGTGCATTGAATCCTGGAGGAGCAGCATCACGGCGAGAGAATGCGGAAAAAGCGGTCGCTAAGGATTCTGCCACGGACGCGGGGTCTGAGATTGCGGTCCAAATCTCCTAGAGAACGGGAGGGGGGTCCTGCGAGAACTTGCCCCAAATCCTTTTGACTCGCTTCCACACCTCAGCTAAAGGGGTCTTCCCGTTAAGTGAAGACACGTATGCCCGCAAAGAAGAGCAGTGGGCGTGCTTCGAAATATACCGGAACCTAGCCCTAGCCCGAAGAAATTCAGCGACAGTGAAATCGTTCGGGCGGCGCTTATAGCGCATGTAGGCATAGCGCTTCTGTTTGAGGGCCGTCTCACACTCGGCCGAACACCATGGGAGTGGTCGGCGTGCAAAACGGCCAGACGTCCTAGGAATAGTAGTCAGGCCCACGGCGATGAGGTTGCCGAAGAAGAACTTAACGGCCTCATCTACCGACCTAAACTCCTCGACTGAGATAGAGAATTCAGTCATTTCCTGAAATGTAAGCCAACGAGCCCCCGCCAAGCACCACCGAGGTGGTCTCTAAGGAGGCAGTTGCCCTGAAAATAATATTTGCATGGGAAAGTGATCACTACCATGGAGGTCATCAACCACCCCCCAATCAAAATCAGGCTGTGCATCCGAAGAGCACAAAGATAGGTCAAGGCAAGAAAATAAAGCGGTTCTCGGACAGTGATGCGTAAACTCATCCACGTTTAGGACACCCATCTCAAGCTCTTCGATCAGATCGGCAAGGACTTGTCTCCTGGGATTTATGGAGTAATCTCCCCAGAGAGGATGCCTGCAGTTCAGATCTCCAAGCAAGATATAGGGCCTCGGCAACCGTGCCACGACGCGGCGGAAGTCCCCCGCGTCGAAGTCAGCTGACGGTGGAATGTACGCAGAAATCAGAGTATACCTCCTATCCAGGTGCAGCTGCAGAGCCACCGCCTGAAAGGAGGTATATAAAGGGAAGGAAAGAACGGAGACATCATGCCGGGTGTAAACCGCGCATCCCCCAGCCCGGCCATCCCGCGGTGGTGGGGTCGCAAGACCCTTATACCCCGGAAGGGCGGGCAGGGGGCACGCGCCTAGCATGGTCTCCTGCAAAACGATAGCTAACGGGGAACGGGATGAGACGAGCCTCCGCAGCTCATTCCAGTTGGCCCGGAGTCCACGGCAATTCCATTGAAGGAATATGCTCTCCAGGCCTAGCTCGGAGGAGACGTGGGGCCCTCCTCGAACTGAAGACCCTCCCGGGAATGGCCGTACGCTTTCCGGGGGCAGAACCCCGGGCGCTGTTGGCCGGACAAAGCGCTGAAGGCGCTGTCGCCTTCGAGGACTTATTGGGGGAGGTTGGGCTCGCGATGCGAGTCTTTTCCTCTCTTCGCCTCGAAAACTTAGGCGGGCGTTGCGGCTTCGGAGGCAGGGGGCCCTCTTTTCGAGGAACCACCGTCTCCGAGCCACTCGTTCCACCTCGGGGCATGGGGGAAGGGGCCGAAGCTCCTTTGTTGCTCTCCTCCTTTCGGGGAACAGCTTTAGGAACCCCGGAAGATGGCCTAGCGACCATCTTCAGGGCTGTTGCCTCCTGTGAGTCTAACGACTCAGTGTAAGCGCGTGGCCATTTCGCCATACGAGAAACGGTCACGCTGGGGGAAGAAGGGGGAGCCCTGGTTTTAGCCGGGGCAGGGTATGAACCCTTTTTGCCGCCAGCTTTACCAAGGCAGCGCACGGGTTGGTTAGAGCTCGCAGAAGGGCTCCGAATGGGCGCGGAAACAACCATGCTCGTTGGCCTGGATGGGCCAGGAGCAGAGGGTGCCTTTCTAACTATTGAGGCATATGATGTCCCAGACAGAGCCGGGCGCGCCAGGACCAAGTCCTTTGCCTCGCGGACTGAGAGTCGATCCTGGGCCTGAACGGCCAGGATTTCTTTCTCAAGGAGATATGCACCACATTGCTTTGAAGAAGCAGGGTGCAGCTCTCCGCAATTGACACACTTGGCCACACACGATTTGGACTTATCGTGTGCAACCTTGGAGCAATTTACACAGACTTCGGGTGACCCCGACTTTGAAAGTCTACATAAGCGATTCGTATGGCCGAAGCGGTGACAGTAATAGCACCGCCGCGGCAGTGGCACGAATGCCTTCACGCGATAGCGGTACCAACCGGCACGCACTGACTCAGGGAGCTTGTCACAGTCGAAGGTGACGAAGAGTGTAGGGGTGGGTCTCAAGGCCCCTCCCTGTTTTCTCATCACACGTTCGACCTTGACCGCCCCATGGTCGGCCAGCTCTAGGGTGATGTCCTCAATGGAGTAGTCAATGACTTCCCGCGGATAAACTACTGCTTTCACAAAGTTCATGGTAGAGTGCGGCGTCACACGCACCGGGAGGCCATGAATTGTCCGAAGAGCACTTATCTTGGCCGCCTCGGCGGGATTCACCGTATTCGCCAGAAGGCTCCCGTCCGAGAAACGGGTTACCTTCCGCCCTCTAACGATTGCACTAGCTAATCCTCTCCTCTGATGGATCATGTTGCCCTTGGATAACATGGTGCCATCAGTGGAGCGAATAACAAGGAAGCGTTTGAAGCCAGCGGGCTCGAAAACGCAGGGTAACCTCTGAATGAGGGGACCCGATGTCATCGAGGCTCCGCTCTGTGAACTTTTGGTCTTTGTCATCGTCAGGAGCTCCGTACCCAGGGGAGCAGAGGGGCCGGATGTGCCGATCTTGGCTTTGTCGCTTGCCAAAGTGGCAGCAGACCCATCCGTCCCCGTAGACCCGCGGTTGGAGAGGAGCCCCGAGTCTTCTTCGTCTTTTTGGTCTTTTTCATCTTTTTCTTTTTTGGAGAGGAGGGCGGGGAATGAACCCGCTTCTCACCCCCACCGGTAGAAGCCCCCAGGCCAGATGAACCGGCCTCAGCCAGGTCCCTCTCCGAAATAGAGAAGGTCCTGGTGGTCGCAGGGACATCATCCGGAGGAGATCCCTCCCCTCCTTGTACTGCTTGAGAATCCACAGTCGTTTGAGGAGGACCTTGCATAGGGGCGGATTCGGGTTCGGTGCTTGGCGCCGAGCCCGGAATCCCCTCCATGAAAGGCTCTACCGTCTGAGGCTGGTTTTCCTCAAGGACCATGTCTATCACAGGAGGGGCCTCCAGTTGGCCATCCCCTCCCAGGACATCGCAGGTCCCCTTGGCAGCGTCATAAGTCTTTAGTGGGGAAGCACAGGCCTTGAACCGGCAAGGTTTAATATTCTTGCCAGCAGGTCTTTTGAGCGAAGTGACCGAAGGGGACTGGCTTCCCTCTCCCCCCTAAGGGGGTTTGCCCTACCGAGCCGCCTGCACGAGGGGCGGTCGGCAATGGGCTGCCTGCTGGCTTTCTTGGCAGTCCCCTTAGAAAGCAAAGGAGGGACTGCCGCTAGAGATAGGGAGGTGCCCGAAAGCACCTCTAGAGAAGGGGGGTGAGAGGGAGACCCCTACACCCATAGGCGTAGGAGAGGAGTAAGCCTCCTCTCCGGTTAAAGAGGTATGGAGGGTCCCCTGCACAAGCCCAGGAGGGGAGTCCTCCATCTTTTCTGTGGAGTTGCACGAGGGCGGCTCCGTTGTTTTAAGGGGAATTAAGGGGAGCTGAGGGGTTAGGGAACAATGTCCCCTCCCCCCCCCCAGCCCCGATCCGGAGTGGTTGGCATGAGAAGAAGGTCAGCATCTACCCTGTGAAATTAGAGGCTGACCAGAGAAAGTTGTAGGAGAGGTTGTATGAAAAGCGACGAGGTAGGGGAGAAATCGGACTATCTGAAGGAAGGAAGAGAAGCTAAGCTGGGGCCGGACGGAGCACTGGATCCCGTCAGCACGGCGGCCAGGATGGCAAATCGCTGCGACCCTTACGGGGTCGAACAGAGGGGATACGGCGTGGAAGCCGACCCCCTCTTGGGACTTGGAGCCATCGGTATACACTGGCACGGTTCCAGCGTAACACGACGTGTGCTCCAAAAAGGTCGAACGCAATACTCCCGGCGCCGTACAAGCTTTGGGAGCAGAGGCATGGCGACAAATAGCCAAATGTGGTACCCTCCAGGGTGGCGTCCTGGGCAGAACCAGGGGCGCCACCGGCCCGAGAGCTATATCTAGCTCTCGAAGAAGTTTCCTGGCCCAAAAACCCAAAGGGCTTAGGGTATGACTGGCGTCTCTCGCCGGCATAGGCATCGTCGAGATCAGGTGCGGATGCAGTGAAAGCTGTTGGCGACTGAGGAAGGCGCCGTGCTTGCGCGTACAGGCGAGTGATGCACTGCACGCGGCGCAGAGCGAGTGGCATCTCCCCAGCATCGACCAACAGGCTCTCAATGGGGAAAGTGCGGAAGGCACCGGTCGCAAGGGGGAGGCCGGTGTGGTAGATAGAATCCACCTGCCGCAATAAACGCTCGGCTGCGGATGCATAAAACGCACATCCGTAGTCAAGCTTCGAACGAACAAAGGTCGATAAAAAAGTAGGGCAGTAGCCCTATCAGCGCCCCAAGCGCTGAACGTCAGGGAACAGAGAATATCCATGGCGTGAGTACAAGAGACCCTAAGGCTGTGAATATGAGCCTGCCAAAGAGGCGTCGGTCGAATGCAACACCAAGGAAACGGTGCGACTCAACCACATCCAAGTACACCCCATTAATAAACAAAGTTGGGTCGGGGTGGAGCCGTGGATGGCGGCAGAAGTGCACCACCTTAGTCTTGGCCAAAGAAAACCGAAACCTGTGCGCTTCAGGATAGCGAGAGACGCTCCAGAGTTAGCATCTGGGCCGCGCCAAAAGAGATCGAAAGGTCGTCCACGTAGAGCGTAGCGAGAACATCTTCCGGCAGCACCGAGGTGATGCCGTTGATGCTCAGGGCAAAGAGTGTGACACTGAGACACTTCCCTGAGGGACACCCTCTTCCTGCTCCTTTGGGCCGGAGAGAGCTCTCCCCACCCATCCGCGGAATCGACGATCTCGCAAAAATTCAGATATAAAGACTGGGAGGCGTCCCCTCGCCCCCATCGTGTGGAGAGTCTCCATGATACCGTATCGCCTTGCGGTATCATAGGCCTTCTCCAGATCGAAAAACACCGTGACGTAGTGCTGTCTATGAAAGAAAGCCTCCCAGACGGCATTTTCCAGTCGGAGCAGAGCATCCGACGTGGAGTGGAACTTGCGCAAGCCGCACTGTACAGAAGACAGATGGCGTCCGCTGTCCAGAGAAAAGCTAATCTAACATTTACCAATTTCTCCATCAACTTGCACACGCCAGGGCTTAGAGAGATTGGGCGGAAACCGGTCGGAGTAGAGTGATCTCTCCCTGGTTTGCGAAAGGCGAGCAGAGTAGCGATTTGCCAGGAGTCTGGGAGAAGACCTTCCACCCAGATCCTGTTGAACAAATCTAACAAAGGCCATGCCTCACTCACCATGGTGTCGAAGAAAGGCGAACGGGACATCGTCTGGACCATGGGCGGTGTCAGCGCCGAAGCGAGAGCGGAGCGCAACTCACTCACAGTAAACTTGTCGTTGAAGGGTTCTCCGCCTCTTGAGGTAAAGTCCAGCCAGCGGCCTTCCGCGACATCACGACGTGCATTGAATGCTGGCGGAGCAGCATCGCGGCGAGAGAATGCGGAAAAAGCGGTCGCTAAGGATTCCGCCACGGACGCGGGGTCCGAGATTGCGGTCCCATTCTCCTGGAGAACGGGAGGGGGGTCCTGCGAGAACTTGCCCCCAATTCTTTGGACTCGCTTCCACACCTCAGCTAAAGGGGTCTTCCCGTTAAGTGAAGACACGTATGCTCGCCAAGAAGAGCGGCGGTGTGCTTCCAAATATACCGGAACCTAGCCCTAGCCCGACGAAATTCAGCGACAGTGAAATCGTTCGGGCGGCGCTTATAGCGCATATAAGCATAACGCTTCTGTTTGAGGGCCATCTCACACTCGGCCGAACACCATGGGAGTGGTCGGCGTGCAAAACGGCCAGACGTCCTAGGAATAGTAGTCAGGCCCACGGCGATGAGGTTGCTGGAGAATAACTTACCGGCCTCATCTACCGACCTAAACTCCTCGATTGAGATAGAGAATTCAGTCATTCCCTGAAATTCAGGCCACCGCGCCCACGCGAAGCACCACCGAGGTGGGCTCTCAGGCGGCAGTTGCCCTGAAATGATATTTGAATGGGAAAGTGATCACTACCATGGAGGTCATCGACCACCCCCCAATCAAAATCAGGCTGTGCATCCGAAGAGCACAAAGATAGATCAAGGCAAGAAAATGAAGCAGTTCTCGGACAGTGATGCGTAAATTCATCCACGTTTAGGACACCCATCTCAAGTTCTTCGATCAGATCGGCAAGGACCTGTCCCCTGGGATTTATTGAGTAATCTCCCCAGAGAGGATGCCTGCCGTTCAGATCTCCTTATAAGAGAAAGGGCCTCGACAACTGTGCCACGACGCGGCGGAAATCCCCCGCGTCGAAGACAGAAGACGGTGGAAGGTACGCAGAAATGATAGTATACCTCCTATCCAGGTGCAGCTGCACAGCCACTGCCTGAAAGGAGGTATCTAAGGAGAAAGAAAGAACGGAGACATCATGCCGGGTGTAAAGCGCGCATCCCCCAGCCCGGCCATCCCGTGGTGGTGGGGTCGCAAGACCCTTATACCCCGGGAGGAAGGGCAGGGGGCACGCGCCTAGCATGGTCTCCTGCAAAAAGATAGCTAACGGAGAACAGGACGAGACGAGCCTCCGGAGCTCCTCCCAGTTGGCTCGGAGTCCACGGCAATTCCATTGAAGGAATATGCCCTCCAGGCCTAGCTCGGAGGAGAGTCGGGGGCCCTCCTCGAACAGAAGACCCTCACGGGAATGGTCGTACGCTTCCCGGAGGGCGAACCCCGGGCGTGGTTGGCGGAACAAAGCGTTAAAGGCGCTGTCGACTTCGAGGACTTATTGGGGGAGGTTGGGCTCGCCATGCGAGTCTTTTCCTCCCTCCACCTCGAAACCTTAGGCGGGCGTTGCGGCTTCGGAGGCGAGGGGACCTTTTTTCGAGGAACCACCGTCTCCGAGCCACTCGCTCCTTTGTTGCTGTCCTCCTTTCGGGGGACAGCATTAAGAACCCCGGAAGATAGCCTAGCGACCAACTTCAGGGGTTTTGCCTCCTGTGAGTCTAACGACTCGGTGGAGGCGCGTGGCCGTTTCGCCTTACGGGAAACGGTCACGCTAGGTGGAAGAGGGGGGAAGCCCTGGTTTTAGCCGGGGTGGGGGGGGAACCCTTTTTGCCGCCAGCTTTACTTGGGCAGCGCCCGGGTTGAGTAGAGCCTGCAGAAGGGCTCCGAATAGGCGCGGAAACAACCGTGCTCGTTGGCCTGGATAGGCCAGGAGCAGAGGGTGCCTTTGTAACTATTGAGGCATATAACGTCCCAGGCAGAGCCGGGCTTCGGAGAAGCGGGGTGCGGGTCTCCGCAATTGACACACTTGGCAACACATGATTTAGACTTTTCTTGTGTGGCTTTGGAGCAATTTACACAGACTTCGGGTGACCCTGACCTTGCACGTCTACAAGAACAATTTGTAGGGCTTAAGCGTTGACAGTAATAGCACCGCTGCGGCAGTGGCACGAATGCCTTCACACGGTAGCGGTACCAACAGGCACGCACTGACTCAGCGAGCTTGTCACAGTCGAACGTGACGAAGAGTGTAGGGGTGGGTCTCGAGGCCCCTCCCTGTTTTCTCATCACACGTTCGACCTTGACCGCCCCATGGTCGGCCAGCTCTAGGGTGATGTCCTCAATTGAGTAGTCAACGAGTTCCCGCGGATAAACTACTGCTTTCACAAAGTTCATGGTAGAGTGCGGCGTCACACGCACCAGGGTGCCATGAAGTGTCCGAAGAGCACTTATCTTGGCCGCCTCGGCGGGATTCGCCGACTCCGCCAGAAGCCTCCCGTCCGAGTACAGGGTCATCTTTGGCTCTCTACCAATTGCACTAGCTAATCCTCTCCTCTGCTGGATCATGTTGCCCTTGGACAACATGGTGCCATCAGTGGAGCGAATCACGAAGAAGCGTTTGAAGCCAGCGGGCTCGAAAACGCCAGGTAACCTCTGAATTAGGGGCCCCGATATCAACGAGGCTCCGCTCCACTTTTCGTCTTTGTCATAGTCAGGGGATCCGCACCTGGAGGGGGAGAGGGGCCGGATGTGCCGATCTTGGCTTGGTCGCTTGCCAAAGTGGCAGTAGACCCATCCGTCCCCGTAGCCCCCGCGGATGGAGAGGAGCCCCGAGTCTTCTTAGTCTTTCTTGTTTTTTTCTTCTTTTTAGGAGAGGAGGGTGGGGAATGAACCTGCTTCACACTTCCGCCGGCAGAAGCTCCTAGGCCAGATGGACCGGCCTCAGCCAGGTCCTTCTCCGAAATGGAGAAGGTTCTGGTGTTCGCAGGGGCACCGGTCAGAGGAGATCCCTTCCCTCCTTGTACTGCCTCAGAAACCATAGACGTTTGAGGAGGACCTTGCATAGGGGCGGATTCGGGTTCGATGTAAGGCGCCGAGCCAGGATTCCCCCCATGGAAGGCCCTACCGTCTGAGGCTGGATTTCCTCAAGGACCATGACTATCACAGGAGGGGCCTCCAGTTGGCCATCCCCTCCCAGGACATCGCAGGTCCCCTTGGCAGCTATGCCAGTCCTGTGTAGGGAGGCACAGGCCTTGACCCCGGCAAGGTTTAAAATTCTTGCCAGCAGGTCTTTTGAGGGAAGCGACCCCAGGAGCCTGGCTTCCCTATCCTCCCTAAGGGGGTTTGCCCTAACGAGCCGCTTACACGAGGGGCGGTCGGCAATGGGCTGCCTGCTGGCTTTCTCTGCAGTCCCCTTACAAAGAAAAGGAGGGACTGCCGCTGGAAATAGGGACGTGCTCGAAAGCACCTCCATAGAAGGGGGTGAGGGGGAGTCCCCTTCACCCGTAGGCGTAGGAGAAGAGTAAGCCTCCTCTCCGGTTAGAGAAATATGGAGGGTCCCCTGCACAAGCAATGAGGGGGGGGGGTACCTCCATTTTTTCGGTCGAGCTGCCCTAGGGCGGCTCCGTTGATGATACAGGGGAAGTTGAGGGTCTTTTTTTTAGGTTGTGTATCATTGGTCATGGTGACCTAAATTTTCTGCGAGCCGCAATAGCTCATCACCTCTCACAGTTGTCCGCACTGCAGAGGTGCTTACATGCCTGGCAGAGCCAGTCGCCGCCATTTGGGACCACCCCTCCCGCCTGGTGGCCTGGCAGTCCATCGGCATGGCGGCTCCACCTTGAACACGGCGTAAAAAGATAGATTGTGAAGAGGAGAGGAAAAGGGGATGTGAGGAAGGTATGGGTGGGGATGAAGCAGGTTGTTAAAAAACTCCAATCTCTAACCGGAGCTCAGGGATTAGGGAACGTTGTCCCCTTTCCCCTCAGCCCCAAATCCGGAACGGTTGGCTTGAGAAGGAGGTCAGAATCTACCCTGTGAAATTAGAGGCTGACCAGAGAAAGTTGTGGGAGAGGTTATATGAAAAGCGACGAGGTGGGAAGAAATACAGGTTATCTGAAGGAATGAAGAGAGGCTAAGCTGGGTCCGGACGGAGCGCTGGATCCCGTCAGCACGGCTTCCAGGATGGCAAATCGCCGTGCCCCTTACGGTTTGTTCCTCTTAAATACGCGTGGGTTTTCTGAGTGGTAGACAAGAAGTAGTTATATTTTGAGGTCACCACTCGCATTAGCACACATTAAAAGAGTAAACCTGTCTTTCTTTGGCTTGTTCCCAGGGTATCTTTAGCTAGTTCACTAACGGACAATGCAGTCTCTTTTTTCTTTATTAATTCCTGCTTCAGGGGAAAACTATAACTCTCATTGTCACTTTTCACTTTCTGCGTGACCAAGGAATATTACAAACACAACGACCAAAATAGATTTTAATACACACTAAATAAAATGCACAAAATAAATATGGATATATATATATATATATATATATATATATATATATAGGTACATGAATAAGACGGAATTAGGTTCCGAATACTAATTGGATAACCAGAGTTAGTAAGTGGTTATAATGGGAGATTTAGGGTAGTGAGCGATTTAGTTCCTTTGAACCTCGAGAGTAAAGCGCGGCGAACTTGGGGAGAGGACTTGGGGGGAGGTCTTGGTGACCTTGATTCCTCACGGGTGTAGCTGCAAACCCGGAGAGGGTGGTGCTACTTTCTCCAAACTTAGATTTTGAAAGATTCGGGCCTTTTGTCCTCAAGAGGTCACCGGACGAACTTCGAAGGGGGTGGGAGGTGACTTCTCCAAACTCGGATTGAGCGAGCTATCGGGCCTCTTGTCCTCAAGAGATCACCAGAAGAGCTTCGGAGGACGGTTTCTCCAATGCTTGATCCGAAGGCGGTTGAGAAAGGCTGACGTTGCCTCAAGAGGCTCTTCTCCCTGACCCGAAGATACGAGCGTGATGTCCAGCTCTTCCATGGCTTGCGACCGTCACTAAACACTTCTCGGGAGAGAGCGTCGTTGAATCGGGCTCCTTTCGGGAAAGCATCTTCTAACCAAATCTGTCGCTAATCCTTGGGAGGGTGCATATATAGCCGAAGTTCTTCAAAACAGGGAAAAAGAGAGAGAGAGAGAGAGAGTTACAAGGAAAGATAGTACCTCAGAAGACTAAGTTAGAGAGAGAGAGAGAGAGAAAGAGAGAGAGAAAGAGAGAGAGAGAGAGAGAGAGAGAGAGAGAGAGAGAGAGAGAGAGAGAGAGAGAGAGAGAGAGAGAGAGAGAGAGAGAGAGAGAGAGAGACCTTCTCGAACCCTCATTATCGGCCTGGACGACCGAGCGTCTTCTTACAGGAAAGTGTAAAAGGCTGGGATCAGCGGGTCAGACGGAACGACCAGCGGCTTGAGCCATAAAAGAGATGCTCGAGGCAAGCCTACAAAATAGAAGAGTAATCTCCCGACCCGGGAGGGGGGCGAGAGGAAAGATTAAGACGACGGGCAGGTAGCCTTCAATTTCAGCGTCATGTCTCGGTGTGAATTTCTCAGTGACCTGGCGGCAAGTCAAACAAGGTGAAGTCGAAGGGCGGGATGAGGGGGGGGGGGGGGGAAATGACTCACTTTATCTCCCGAAGTAATATCTTAGGAGGTGGGGAAATACTACTATTTTAGTGGATCCTTCTACAAAATGTATGCAGTCTTGATATAAGTATGTGGCATGTTACATTCAAAATGTCTTCATATAATATCATATTATCAGATCCAGTCGACAGGATCTCTAGAAAACCCGGGAATGTTATTTTCTAGCAGGACACTGTCACAAGTCTGTGTCCCTGCTAAAGTGGTTCCGAGACAACAGTATTTGCTAGGGACATAGAACTCAACCTCCTGCCCGAACAATCTGCACTAAATCCACAGGAGTCAGGGTTCCGTAAAATGTAACATATGCAAAAACATGAACGCACAATGCTCGAACCTGCCCTCCATAGATTAGTACACCACAAGCTGAACCTGCACTGGATACTCACGGACACCCCAAACATCCATATATAATTAATAAGCCTTCAGAACAACACATCCTTAACCTTCTACAACTTACCATTCGCTCTATCTCCTTAAAACCGGCTGAAATACAAGACTTCCAACACAAATACCCATATATACTCATCCAAGAAACAAACCTGAAAAACACAACAAAGACTTCGCCCTTTGCATCAATGCACTATCCCCAGAAGCCACGTACTCGTAACCTTACACCTCGACTCCAGTGCATTCAGTGAAACCATCCCCCAAACAAAAACTTATAAACAATGACATTAACAAGAAAATAGAATCCATTAAAAGGAAGATCAAAAGCTCATAATATAAGCTAATAAGCAAATGCACCGCTCCCCCCCCCCCCATATCACGCAGAATACGTCGAAACTACGCACTTATCCTAGAACCCCTCACAACTTCGCAACCTCTTCATCTGTGGCGGCTATAACGCATACCATCTATCGTCGTTCAGAACCCCCCAAACAGACAACAGAGGCACCGATAAAGCAGAACAACTTCACTCACTCATCATATTCAACACATCCCTACCAACCAGAAAACCTCTGCAACACACACAGAAATACCACACTCAAGACATAACCTTCTGTTCACTTCACCTACAGACCAGAACCACATTGAATACTATGGCGAACATCCCCTCATACCACCTGCCAATTGCTATATCCTTCCAAACCACCTACCTACAACCAACCTCCTTCAAAACCACATACTTGTATATAAATTACGAAAAGCAGATTGGAAAAACTACACTCAATACATAGATGACAAGCTTTGCAAAAACATACAACCTCAAGTTCACAAAGGAAATAGCAGACTACATAAAGTAACTTAATATTCTCAAACAAAACGGCCCGCTCACAACAAGAAACACAACACATCCAATTACCCAACAGCCACATGACCAATCTAAACACTAAACAGCAAACAGAAAGAGTGGAACCAATAAGTCAGCACAATAGATCACAAAACAAACTTAACCAAACTCTTGAGAACCATAAAGAAAGTCCACACATAACCTACCACCCCAGCCCCTACAGATGAGCCATTAGTTACTAGAAACAACCAAATTTAAACACTGCAACACACTCATGAAACACTACTCGAATATTAGCTTTCTCCAAACACACAACCACCAGATAAATTCACAAAAAAAATACAGACCACACACATATCCAAAAACAAAGAACCACCCTTGGTCACAGAAACGTCTAGCAAACCATCAAATCGCTAAAATAAATAAAACCCTTAGTTGCATCCTCTTCGTGGAACACTGATTCCAAATTGATCATTGAATTAGCTAACGCCATGTCACAAATTGATTTTACACAAATTTCTGAACGACATCTACACTCAGTTCCGAAATCGTTCGTACTCAAAGAATTACGAGATGTCACGCATGTGGGTCCATGTTAATCGCGTTCGAAAACCACTAGTAGCGCCTTATGCATGCCAGTTTCGTGTTGTAGGACGCGATGACAAATAGTACAACCTAAAATTCTCTAATGGTCGTCAAGATACGATATCGATAGACAAACTAAAACCAGCAAAATTACCAAATCTATTTAATAAAAGTTACTCGCAACATACAAATGGTCAAACAAATGTGAATAAACCCAAGATTTTAGATACTCCAGAACAGAATGAAGGAGAATTACCAGAATAATAGCAATGACTACAATAACCAGGAATCCGCCCCAAATACTCAAAGGAATGACAGAAAAGCGCAAGTTTATACTTGTTCCAGCCGACGGGGTACATTTGCGAAAGATCTTTTAATACCGGTATTTCTAAATATTTATTCTTGTAGATCAAATTTAGTTAAAAAAAATCCGTCCTATCATTAATTTTAGATTTAATTCCGTACTCCTAAGATTGTTTAATTAGAGAGAAGTCGTGTGGTACATACACACAGAGTAACGTCCACAAAAATAGGTTTTTGTTCACGATGAAGAATTGTAGCTCCTGCATGCGAACGCTCAATTAAATGTTGAAAGCTTTACATAACATAGATTAGACACAAAACGTCAAACTTGCTGAGCACTCTGAAATTTATGTTTTGCAGTCAAGAATAACAAAAATGAAACAAGTAAGTATATAGTTGTGGTGCACGCTCACAAAGAACTGTATAAATAAAATAAAATAGTACATAAACGTCAGGAGCACTCAACATTTTGAAATCTATGTTGCAGTCAATAATAAGAATTGAAATAAGAATGCAAGGAAATAAAGGTAAAAATAATAAAGTTGTGGTACGCGCACACAAAACAAGTATACATGATAAGTTTTATTCTTATTGAAGAGTTGCAGCGCCTGCGTGCGAACGCTCATATTGAAATATCAAAATTATATAAAAAATATAATAAACAAAAAACCTCTGATTACTGTCAAATTTATGTACGCATATATATATATATATATATATATATATATATATATATATATATATATATATATATATATATATATATATATATATATATATATATATATTTATATATATATATATATATAATCTGTAAGAAATATTTATTTCTAAATACTTAGATAACCTTGTTGTCAGCTCCACTCATGTGGAGTGGAGTCTGTAGGAACCATATTGCAATATGGAATATGGGAGTGAAAAAAAACTAAAAAAAATGAGCACTTTTAATCATTTTATGAAATATTATAATGTGTTCACGTCGAACCAAAATAAAATTTGATGTTAGGAATCCGAATGGATAAGTATTCTGAAAAGAGCACTGTTTTCCTATAGCAGCGGTTTTTAACCAAGAAATCATATTTAAAATGCTTAAATTGCCAAAAAAATATGTATTTAAAACATTTCTAAAAACTCTAACGACACTTGAAAGTATTTTAAAAGCATTATGTTTAGAAAACATAATATTAACGAAAAGAGAAGGATTGCAGAGTGAAGGAAGAAATGAGAGTTACCTTGTCAACTATACCTTCCAATATGAAAGAATTGTGATACTCATCAGGCTCAACTTTTTTATTAAACTTTTAAAGTGAAAATTTATTGATTGTCTAATTTTTATGTCTTATATCGATTAAATAAGGTTAAATATCAATAGTGGTTCATTTTGAAAAGCTTTTCACGTAATGAAGTATTTATACGTAAATTATTTTATATTACGGTGCCTCGGCTGCTTCCCGATAGCAATTAGGGTGACATTATCATAAAAAGGTTGAAAACCACTGCCATATAGTAGTATCTCTCATTTGGGAAAATTCCTAATGTACAGTGGTTAATGACCGTGTTTTTTGTTGTTCCCTAAGCTGGTGTGATCCGTGCAAGAGATGCAAACTACAATTAATATATATATATATATATATATATATATATATATATATATATATATATATATATATATATATATATATATATATATATATATATATTATATATATATATATTTAAATATATATATATATTTATATATATATATTTATATATATATATATATATATTTATATATATATATATTTATATATTTATTTATATATATATATATATATATATATATATATATATATATATATATATAGAAATTAGATTTAAACCACTCGTTTATGACATCAATCGATGTAGAGTCTTTATTTACAAATGTAACTCTCATGGAAACTTGCAAAATCATAACCGATACCATTTTCAATCAAATGATAGCATTTTAGGTCAAACCAAGTCTCTTTTTTTCTACTCTATTAAAATTGTCCGTTGAAAATACAATGTTCTTTTTTAATGGGATTTTGTACATTCAACACGATGGAATGGCCATGGGCTCTGCATTGGGTCCCAGCTTCACTAATGCTTTTTATCCTACCACGAAAAAAACTGGTCAAGGGACTGTCCCGTTGAATATCAACCGTTAGTGTTTAAAAGATTTATCGACGACTGCTTCCTTATTTTTAAACACAAAGACCATGCGTCATTATTTTTAAATTATTTAAATCTTCAACACCCTAATATGAAATTTTTCCTGGAGACAGAATTATACAATAAAATTTCTTTTCTGGATGTCACCGTTTCAAAGGTTGGTTCTAAGTTTAACACTTCAGTTTACAGGGAACCCACTACCACCAAACTTGGCACCCACTTCTTTAGTTGTACTCCTACTAATTTAAAATATTCCGCCATTATAAACAGTATACACAGAGCTTACAAAATCAGTTCAATTTGGTTTCATTTTTATTCCGAAATAGAATATCTTAGGAGCTTTTATCATTTTAATTTTTCCCAGACCACCTTTTTAACAGACTTACTTCCAATTTCTTATCTAAAAATTTCTCTCGCAAACCCCTCTAATAACTGTCCCTAAACAAAAAATATTCTTAAAACTGCCTTATCTTCCACTTGACACAAAATTCAACAAAGCTTTACTCTCGACTCTTAATAAATACTTTCCCCAATGCAAGTTTCTCCTAATTAATTCTAATCGTCTTGGTGTTTATACTTTCGTTTGACACAAAGAATTGCTCCCATTATGCCTGCATTCCTCCATCATTTATGAATTTACTTGTGCGACCTGCCAAAGTCGCTATGTAGGCCAAAGAAGTCTACAATTAAGCTGAAGGATCGCTAAGCATATCGGAGTATCCTACAGAACAAACATTCCTATCTCCAAACCCAAACACTCCTCTATACGAGAACATTCACTAAAACATAACCACCCGCTTAACTCTGATTCCTTCAGTACACTCGCTTCTGCCTCCTCTTCTCTGGATTTAAAAATTCTTGAATCACTTTACATCAAACAAATAAACCCGGAATTCAATGATTATTTATCATCTCTCAAATTATTCACTATATAGACAAACGTACAACCAACCACATCCCCCTTAATAGTTTTCTTTCTGCCTAATTCGGTCCGTAATATCAGTTGATACACCGAAATAAGGTTAGTGCTCGTGCAGAGAAATTTTTATTCTCTATTTTAGTTTGTCCCATTTATATCCAAATTATCTTCTAGTTTAGAAATGACTCTTCCTTAATTTAATGTTTTAGTCGTCCTCTTTGGCCCTTCCATTATTGATTATTTAATATTTAACCTTTCGTGCCTTAGTCTACTCGTATTCATTTAATGTTCAATCACTTAAAATTTAACTTTATTGAATTACTTGCTTCGTTCCATCTATTAATATCCGCTTTGATTGCATACCCCCTGATCTAACTTATTTTGGATTGTTCGCCCTGCCCTTATAATTCTTTCTTGCTTTGGTTTATGGTGAATTTCTTGTATTTCGCTTAATGCTTGATTCATGTTTATTATTCAAATTTTCTACTCATGGGATTATTTAATCATTTTTTTTGTCATTAATCGATTTCTTCATCCCTTGCTTTCGACTTCATTGCTATAGTTTATATTTTTTGTATTTCAATAGGAATTTAATTCATGTTTATTATGCATATTTTAAATTCATGGGATTATTATTTAATTTAGTTATTTTTTACGATATTAATCAAATTCTTATTAAGGGATTTTCACCCATTTGATTTCAACGGTTTAGGATTATATATTTAATTTTAACTTCATGTTTTCGGTTATCATTTTCGACTCCTGTCCTGTTTTTTATTACTGCGTTCAGTTATTCTTATAAAAATAATTCTTTATATTTAGAATTCGCGGATGATTATCATCGTTAATGACCAAAACGTACGAAAAATTAAATGTTCGTAACCATCGCATATGTTTTCATATTCCTACTACAAATAAGGTTCCCAAGGAACGACTCCATCACCAATATATATATATATATATATATATATATATATATATATATATATATATATATATAACAGCACAAGTTCAAAGTTAAAAACCACAGATCAGATAAAATCACAAAAAACGTTTCGGGTTATTACAAAACCTCATTTTGTATAGGATAGCAATGCTAGAAAAGCACATGTATTGTTATGAGTGATATTTACGGCGGGGGTTACCGTTCCGTTTTCCGGAATGAATTTAGACGTAAGACGTAGGATCGAGTATTAGTGAGCATATATATATATATATATATATATATATATATATATATATATATATATAGTCAATGGTATTATCAATAATAACTTATCAAAACGGCTATCGGTGCTATGCTGTCATGGTTTCAGAGTGAGCTGACATATGAGTGACGCAGAGAGAAGAGGTTAGGAAGAATTATTCTGTTATGGTGTGCTGAGACTAAGAGGGCAAATGTTTGGGGATTGGCCCGTGAGGTACTGTAAGATTTATCCTATTAAATGTAAAATAGGATACGGGAAGTAACAATCATACGATTCCCCAAATGCATGTTATGGGAAATGATTAAATGAATTTCAGATTTTATTAAATTTTTGAGCTACTCTTGTTAGTTCTAAGTTTTTACAGCTAATTTTCTTTCTTTTATTTGCTTTCTTTGTTCCTTTTATCCCCACTCTTGCATATATTATCTGCTTATATGTTATTTAATTTTTAATTTTCTTATTTGCAGTATTTTTTCTGTATTCTCCGATGACATCGTTGGATGAGAATGTATATGTTTGCATATACATACCAGAATATACTCATGACAGTTTAACCCTTCCGAATAAAGGTGTAAGGTAATATAAACTCACTACAGTCAGTACACTTGAAGTTGCAAGTGGTTGCTTTCATAATATTATGTGCGTCAGTACGTTCGTCAGGGCGTGCTAGTGCATGATTATATTTATGGCGGAGGCTTGTGTGGTTCTTTGATATGTAGGAATTATGAGGAGCTATGAAGGTTTGCGGCAATTATGTGAACTGATACGCACATTTGAGTTAAAAGGGATATGGTCGTAAGGAGATATATATGCATGCACGGAAGCACTCACATCGAAACCAACACGGTAGTTGTCTCATATTCACTGCCACACTCATCGGATAAATGAGTGGTTCACCATTGGGTTACTAGGGCCTCCGTTCAAGGCTTGATTGAAAAAGACGAGAAGGCACTAGTTTATCTAGGCAAAGGCTCTAAGGGTGAGTCACCACCACTGCTGATGCCTGTCATCCAGGCGTTGGAAATAGAATGGCTCGCACCTCTCCCGGTGTCACCTACAGAAAGGTTGAACATGCTTCACTCGACTCCTTAATCACTCCCCATAAAAAATAACCTAACTCTTACCAGTCCAATCTTCCATCCCATCCAATCAACAATCTTAGTGATGAAGCCATCCGCAAGCGGTCTATCCGTTTCGTTGTCGATCACGTTGCTCATCAGCCATGGGAATTTAGTCTGATCTCGAACTTCAATGAGGCGTTCAAGCCCAAAATCTACGAAATGACATGAAAGGAATATATATATATATATATATATATATATATATATATATATATATATATATATATATATAGGGAAAAAGTGCTACAATATTTATTCAAATTAACAGGTCTGTTGAAAGAAACATCCTTGAATGCACGAGTATAAAATATATCCTAAACCCCTTCAATTTTCAATTTAAGCAATGGTTTATTTGGCTCGGATGAATTTATCTTCAAGCTCATCAAGAATCAGAATAAAAATAGACTTCATATATATATATATATATATATATATATATATATATATATAATTTACAATGGGAATATCTTCTTTTCTATATAAGCTTGTTAAAGGCCAGATTGAACTTAGTTTTCTTTTGCAACTTACTAAGCAACGAATAACAATCTACTGCAATAATAGATAATCGATACTTACAAAGAGTACTCCAAGATATGGTAAAAAAATACTCTTCCACAATCTGTCCAGAAACTATCATATACTTCAAGAACATATAAGTCAGCATCCACTGATTAAAAACAACGTTACAGACAAGCAATCAAACTCAAACCCTACAATTGTGATCTACGAATTAAATTGCCCCCACCAGGATTACAAGTCTAACCAAAGAACCATACAATGGTATGATCACGACTATCCTTAGTAGACGCATATGAATGCACCTACAAGAAGGCGGAGTCAAATCAAACTTTATTGAGCATCAACCAACAGATATGAAAATTAGTAGTTCCAGTACAATTCTTAAAAGAAACACGGGTCGATTATTCTGCGACGATGTATCGAATAGATTAGTGTACAAGCTTACGTATAAGGGCTGGAGTGCCACAATGGGGGTGCTGCGCCATACACTCTACTCAATATATACAGCAGATATCCTTATACCCATAACACCGGAGAGCATGAATATCCAATACGCAGATAAAATTACACAGATAGACACCCCCCTACCGAAGCCCAAGAAACCAAGCAGGATTGACGAAACTAGAGAGAAAACATCAATAATTACAAAAATAAAAAAAAAAATTAAATTATCGCAATAGGGAGGAAGTAAACGGTGCAGATAATAATAGCTAGAAATAAATGATAGATTCCAAAGGAGCAAATGTACAAGGAGTAGGAAGAAACTCAACAGGCCGCCCAAGAAAAAGAGAGGAAACAAAGAAAAGCAAGTGGAATATAGTTACTAGTAAAAATGAGAAGACTTAGCAAGAAAAACAGAAAGATATACAACGCGCCGGTACAATCCGTTCTCAGGTATCCGCCAATCCCAACACAAAAGTACAAAAAAGAAAATTGCAAATAATTAAAAATAAAATCATTTACCTACTGGATAACTAACACAAAACGACGGGAACGTAGAGTTTTACGCAAGGAAGCAAACATGTTAGCCCTTAAATGCGCTAATTAAGAATACCGGCTAGGAAATCCAATAAGGCATCAACGGGCACTTTAGTGAATAATGAGGTAACATCAGAACTGACTAATCTCAGGTCTGATGTTGCATTCATATTGTCTAACTTATTGCAAAGCTCAACTGAATTTTTTATATGAGATGGTGATATGGATCCTAAGATTGGAGAAAGTAAATTTACTAAATATTTTGATAGTTTATATTGGATTGACCCAGTTGCACTGATGATTGCTCTTATTCGATTGCCTGGTTTATGGGTTTTAATTAAGCAATACAAATAAGGTAATGATGAACCACTAGAACGATTATGTTGTTTTACATCGAAATGATATAATTGCCAAAGGTTATCCTGGGAATTATTTTGTTTTGGCAAAAACATCATAACTTTTCGGCCGATACTCTGCTAGACGAGGCTATGTTATAATATGCTATACTCTGCTAGGGAAGCCTAGAATAGGCTATGGTATGCTAGGCTATTATAGGCTAGGCTATACTATGCTAATCTATGCTAAGATATAATGTACAAAGGTAAGATATACTATGCTAATTTAGGCTATAATATACTATGCTAGGATAGAATATAGTATGTTAGGCTAGACAATAATAAGATATGCTTGACTAGGGTATACTAGTATAGTATTGGCTATACATGCCTAGATAGTTAATGCTAGGCTAGGTTATGCTATACTAGGCTCGGGAGGGCATAAGAGGCTATACTAGTCTAGTCTACGCTATTGTATGCTAGGTTAGGCAATGATATACTAAGCTTTGCTACACTAGGATAGTCTTCGCTATACCAGGCTAGGATAAGCGAGGCTTTACTAGGATAGGCTAGGCTATGTTATGCATCCTATGGCAGCCTAGGCTAAGACCTAATGGTCTAGTCTAGGCTAGGCAATACTATGATATACTATATTATACTAACTAGGCTAGGGTAGGGTTGGGTAAGGTAGGCTATCATATACTATACTAAAATATGCCAACTAGGCTAGGATAGTATAGAATATACTAGGCTAAGCTGCAGTGAACTATGCTATACTAAGCTAGTTTATACTACATTATATATAGTGTACCATGCTAAGCTAGCATAGGCTAGGGTAGGCTAGCCTAGACAAAGGTTGGGTGTGCTATGCTAAGATATGCCATGCTAGAATAGGCTAGGATATACTATGCTAAGCTAGGCTATACTATGCTAGACTAGTTCATAATAGAGATGGGACGATTAATCGGAATCAGGAATCGTAAGAATCGTTAATTTGGTTGGAATCGGCATCGGAATCGCTAAAAAATAATCTCAATTTTCCGATTCTAAAACGATTCCTTCAAAATCTTAGTAGAGAGACTTTTTAACTTTCTTTCCTACTTGCCAAATAGCTAAATCAAAATTTTAAACATTGTTTATTTCCCGTTAGTGTCAATCAAGTTATGTATCTACTCATCTGTCCTAATATTCAGTGAAATTATAACGTTAATAAGTTATTTACTAATAGATTTAGATTAGTCGACAAGAATGCATCACTATTTAATATCAATTAATATTGAAGATCTGACTATATAAGAAATGTATTGTAAGTTTAGTTGTTTATATGCTTGAAATGAAGGCCTGCTCAGGTGTCATTTAAAACAGCTGATGCAATTCTTCTAAGTTGTTAGAGCTTTGTTTAGGAGCCCTGCCGAAGTTCGTACAAATTTGGTACCTTTTTGCCGCAAAGAAACATTTTTTGATACCATTTTACTTTTGTTTTATGTTTTAATTAGATTTGGTACCATTTTACCAATTTTGTTACGTTTTCAGTAAGTTTTGGTATTATTGCTAAAGTTCTTTCAGCCGTGGGCAGCAGAGTTGCTAATTTAGCGCGCAACGCGCTAGATTTGGCGCGTTTTAGCACTGCTTAGCGCGAAGTATTTTTATTTGACGCGGCCGCGCTATTTTAGCGCGTTTTGGTGCGTTTTTGCAGTTTTAAATTAGATTAATTTGATAATAAACTTTCCATCGAGGCCAAATCTGTTTCAAGGCTGCCAAAGTTTGTACGTTCGTACAAAATTACTACTATTTACCTCCTAGCTGCTGTACGCTTATTGCCCTGGCTTACAGTATATTACGATGCCTGATATTTTTGGTACGTTTAAGTAAAAAAAGTTTTTGAACTAGCTGAGATTCCCATCAATGAGCATGTAAAACACTACTCCCAGCACTGATTAGTTTTGCCACAAATTGTGTTGAGTGTGTATTATGTTTTAGAGTGACAAAAACAAGTGCTGTGTTTTTAATTCAATACCCCTTAAAATGATTAAAAAATATTCACAACGTTTCCGAATAGAATGGCTTCAAAACCCAGACTATAAAAGTTGGCTTAAAAAAAGTTGAAGGAGACCAAAGTGTTTTTGTGGATATTACAAATGTTCAATCAAAGCCAAACTAAGTGATATAGAAAGGCATCGCAGCACCACTTAGCATAAAAGTGCAGAATCCCCCTTCAGTTCTCAAAGACAAACTAAATTACCATTTATTAGTAATGCTGAAGCGAACACTAATATAGAAATAGAGGGGCGCATGTCCATGTTTATTGCTCAGCAGTGTTCGATAACAACTGTAGATCATTGGACTTTATTTTAGAAATGAATTAAAAGAAGATCTGAGAAATGGAAAATATAGCCTAATTATAAACCAGTCTAATGAGTCTAATGATGTATGTATCTGTCACGAAACTTTTAGGTATTATTATCAGGTATTACTCTCAAACTACAAAACAAATTATTGTATCCTTCATGGATTTGATTAGATTGCAGGAATGCAATGCTGAAGCAATTTGCAGTGCAATTAAGGAAAGCTTCAAAGAAAATCCCCTTGATTTAAAGAACTTGGTACATACAACGCCTTCGTCATGACGGAAATTAACAATGGCGTCTATGCACTCTTAAAAAGAGAAGTTCCTCATTTGACTCTGATCAAATGCATTTGTCATTCTCTTCAACTTACAGTGTCTCATGCGGCAGCCGAATGCCTACCTAGGCATTTAGACTTAATGATTAAGAAAACTTATAACTGGTTTTCGGAATTCCTCTGTCCGTCAAGCAAAATATAAGGTGCTATTCGCCTCAATAAATGACGGTAATTTACCGTTAAAGCTTGTCTTGCCTAGTCCGACCAGACGACCAGATGGCTCTCAATAGAAGTTGCTGTTTCAAGAATTTTGGAACAGTGGGCGTTGCCATTTCAGTATAGCAAGGAATGAAGAAAGATGCTTTACAGCTGAAACTCTATATTGATTGTTGAACGACAAGAAAAACTGTTTTTCTGGTGTTTCTGAAACAAATACTTCCTCAAGTTCAAAGGGTTAATAAAAATTTTTTGAGGCGCAAATACAAGATCCGACAAAATTATTGAGTGATCTCCAATTTCTGATAAATTCTATTACTTCAATGATTTTAATACCAGGGAAAAACTTCAGCAAGATGATGAGTGTCTTCGGGATTTTATAAACCCGAAACCCTATCTCTGTTATCAGTTTGAAAATGAAATCTCGCAATACAACTTTCTTCAACAAGCAGAAAACGAAATACGGGAAAGTTGCATTAAATTTGTGATTGAACTTGTGCAGCAAATTAAGCAGCGACCTTGCAAAACATTTTTAGGAAAATGATGAGACCATAACTAAAATAGATTTTCAATGGAACCAGCTACGGAATGTATCCTGGGTTGAAGTTTCGAACACCATTTCATTCTGGATAAAAGTTTCTTTGTATAGGGATTCTGTGGGGAAAAATCCGTTCAAAGAACTCTGATTAAGACTACTTATTTTGCCTCATTTCAATGCCGATGTGGAAAGACTCTTTACTGCCATGACATTGTTCATTCAAAATTGCACAACCACATGAATTTAAAGACTGAGAGAAATTTTATCCGTAAAATTTGATCTAAAGCGTAGTGATAAATGCTGCTACAATTATAAATTGCCAAATGACATCTTGAGGAAAATTGGAACGATCAATGCATATGACGCCTCGACCTCAGAAGAAAGAGCTGACGAAGACTATGACGATTTGGAAGAGAGCAGTGATTTAGAAATCTTAGATTCGGAATAAATTAATGGTAAATTGTTTTACATTCATTTGTTTAAAATTGATTCTAAGTTTTAACGTATTCTTTAACTTTCCTATTTTAGCGCTTTTTAGCGCGTTTTGGACCTCGATCTAGCGTGTTTACCTTTGAAACATATGGCAACACTGTTGTTCAGTTGACTAACAGCAACGGTAGAATTAAGTTATGCTGCGTGGGCTTCCTCTGTTAAATTTTGAGTAAAAATATCATAATAGCTGAATATTAATAGTATTTAAAACATTAGTTGATATTATCAAATTAGTCTGATTTTAATTACAATTTCCACATAAACTGCATTATTCGCTATCAAAGATCTAAATTAACTTTTATTACGACTGACGATAAACTTCCAGCATAAGGCGCTATATCAGAAGATTAGTTGTTAGCAGATACTATGTAAACTTAGGCACAATATTCATCTTACATTTATTTGTTTATTATATTCTATTTAGTTTATGTAACAACTAACTTTATTAATTATTATTGAAGTATCAAGTACTATTGTTACACGGAAGGAATTATGAATCGATGGTACATAAAGAAATTAAATATTCTATTTTGTGAAGGAATCGGAATCGTAACTTATAACTGGAATCGGAATCGCAAAAAATTATGGAATCGTCCCATCTCTAGTTTATACTATGTTTATACTATACTATGCTAAGCTTGATTAGGGAAGGTAGGCTATACTAGGCTCGGCAAGGCTAGCCTAGGCTTACGATGATAGGATAGGCAATTCTATCTTAAATTATTCTAAAATATACTAGGTTAGGCTATACTATACTATTCTAGGCTAAGCTATACTATGTTATAATATGGTAAGCTTTAATCCTATGTATGCTGGGGTATGTGGTAATACTTCAGTTTAGGGGCGGACGATAGGGGGCGCTGTTTCTGGGCTACAATCTAGGCCTCATGACATCAGACGGTAGCTTCAAAGGGGGCCAATCAAGGCGTTGTATTTGTTTTGTTATTTTGTTTTTCCTTCTTTATTATTTAGTAAATGCCTGTATTGCATTGATTTTTTTATAATTACTAATGTATTAAACTTTGTATGTTTCGTTTAACTATTTTTGAGAAACTAAACCATTAATTTCACACACTGGCAACCTTAATTCAACCTTATTTCAAACATTGGCAAACCTGAAACCGAGCGCGAAACATGTGAATAGGGTTTGTTCGACTAAAATACGACTTGTGTTAATTCCTCGGTCAATTTAATAGACTTTTCTTTAGATCGTGGCCTCATTTAAAAGAAGCGCGGCTCAATTATAATAGTGAAAGGTGGAGATAGGGTAAACCTGAAGATCTGCCTCACGCGCTCGCCTCCGCTGTTCCCCGGTCCTAGCCACATAATATTTCGTCCATGTTCCAATATGTTTCACCTTTTTTCACTAATTTCGAGTTATGGCTCGTGAAGGAGATCGCCCTGCGATGACCCTGAAATTTCAATTAATTGGGGTGGATCCCCCCAGTATATAATCGTAATTGTTTATAGAATAATGTTCTCACGTTTTTGTTTCTTTAAACAAATCGTTTCTGCGCGTCTGAACGAAACATAAGAGCAACTTGGTCCTGATAGATTTCGGCTGAAATCTATTTCCAAAGTAACAAAAATATGTTAATTTTTGGCGGCGATAGCCGAAATTAGGCGGTGCTATCGTCTTTGTTATTTTGATAAACGTGTTATCGGCTTTGCAAGTCTATCGTAATAATAGAGACGATAGTGTCAGCTACTTTAGGCTATTTTCGCCCCAAAAATCACATTTTTAGTTACTTTCGAAATGAGGGGCTTCGCCTTTTGATGTGTGACGCCATAATACCCAAATTGTAGCCCAGAAACAGCGCCCCCTATCGTGCGCCCCTAAACTGAAGTATTACCGGCTATGTTAGGCTAGGCTCTACTATGGTTTCTAGGCTAAGATAGGCCATATTATACATTCTCTGATAGGCTAGATTAGTTTAGGCTAAGTCATACTATGTAAGGCTATATTATGCTAGCTACGCTAGAGTATGGTATGGTAAGTTCTACTAATATAGGGAATCATAGGCTAGACTTTGTTTTACTAAACTAGGCTGGGTTAGGTTAGACTAGGTTATGCTATGACCTAATCTACTCAGTTATACTATGCTAGGCTAGGCAGGATTTACTATGTTAGGCAATCTAGGTTAGTCTATACTATGCAAGGCTTTATTATGCTAGGTGAGGTAATACTATGGTAGGCTATCCTACGGTAAGCTAGGTTTTGCTAGGCTACTATTCGAGACTATACTAGGCTATGCTATAAAATGTTATACTATTCTAGACAATACTAGGCTACACTAGGATATGATATGTAAGGAAATACTATAATACATATACTATAATGTTTTGCTATGCTATGATATACTATACTATGTTATGCTATAATATACTATGCTATAATATGATAAGCACCACTATGCAATAATATGCTATGTTATACTATGCTATACTATTTTAGACTATGCAATTAGGGTGTGACCATTTTTTCGCCTTTCCAATTCCATAAATGAGGTGTAACAAAAGTTAAGGCCCACCATTTTAATTAAAAAATATATATTTAATATAATTTAGTTCTGCTTTTTAATAAGCTTTTAGAAAGTTGACTTTTTAGTCACGGGTGACTCTACATTTCAATGTGTCGGTCGGTCGGTCCATGTTTTACTTCTTTTTTTTAATAACATTGTAACAATTCAGCCAATCCTAACGAAATTTGAAACCCTTATGTTATTTTACATTATATTTCGAATGATATAGTTGCCAAAGTCCTTCCAAAGTAACTCCGGGAATTGTTCAAAGTTTTCAAAGTCGTAAGGACATAAATCAGAATAAGTGAGGGCACGCGACTTTTTGGTCAGCAGACCTTGTTTTTAAATGGGGTCACTAAGTAAATTCAAGTTTACGGCATCAATACACGAATTTAGAAGATGACCGATAAGAGGTGAGGTACGTAGGCTAGGAACATAGGTTTAAAGCTACCTTTCGAACTATTCGGTTATTTTGGTTTTAGTTATTCATTAACTCTAAATGTTAAAACAGTCATAGCTTATTCATCTGGTTTTGTCGGGAAGGAGGGAGTAATGATAAAAAATAAGGAGATGCAGAGTCAGAAGAAAAATGAACAAAAATGGAGACTGAAAACATATTATCATAGTAAACATAAATATAAGATCTGTTATTGTTCATATAATTAACTACAGAATTAACATGCAATTCATTCGATCGAATCGTTAATCCCTCTAATTATTTGTAGAACCTGGAACCGTAATGAACTTACTTTGATTCCTAATGGTAAATGTTAAGTTGTTTTTCGCACCATAGTGTGATGATACTTACCGAAGTCGTGGTTACCGTAAACTGCACAATGAACGTCCAAGTGATTCAACACCGAAATCATTTGTTCTCCGTGGGTAAAAGAGCTCACTGCCGGAAAGAGAAAGAACGTTATTGCTTTGCCATTTACATATATACGAGGGGAGGTCAATAAGTTTTGCAATTCGGATATAAGGAAACGAGATATGAGGAAAAGTGTTTTATTATTTTTCATTCAATATAACTACCCTCGACTTCAATGCACTTGCGCCACTTGTCCCTGAGGCTTCGAATTCCCGACAACCAGAAATCTCCCTACTGCTGTTCAATCCACTCCTGGACGGCGAACTGGACATCTTCATCGTCCCCAAACCAGCGTCCACGCAATGCAGCCTTGAGCTCGCGGAATAAAAAGTAGTTGCTAGGGGCCAGATCTGGACTGTAGGGAGGATGGTTGAGCTCGTCGAATCCGCACTCGCGCAGGGCAGCTTGTGCAACTCTGGCCTTGTGGACTTTGACGACGTTGAAGTCGGTCATGGGGCGTGAGGTTTCTAGGGACCCAACGGGCAGAGACCTTGGTCATGGCCAAATTGTTGTGGATGATGTTGATAACACTTCCATGTGATATTCCAAGTTCTCGCTCGATTTCTTTGACCTTCACCCATCGATTTTCAAGGATCATCCTCTCCACACGGGCCACATTTTCCTCGTTGGTCACGTCTGACGGGCGTCCTGGACGTGGGTCATCTTCAAGGGACTCACGACCATGGCGAAACTCCCTATTCCAGCGAGCAATGGTTGCATATAAAGGGGCGGTGGCCGTGTACACTACAACCATGCGTTCATGGATCTCTTTTGCATTCTTGCCTTGCTTGGTCAAAAATTTGATCACTGCGCGGTGCTCAACCTTCTCCATTGTTGAAAAATTTGTGACTGACGATCTGCGATCAGCTACTGCTTCTTAAATAGACGAGGCAGGAGCGTGCGGATGCAGGTCCTGACTTCTCATAACTTGTCCTAACACCCCCACAAACAGCCATCCCCCTTCCTCTGTTTTGCCCTACCGATTCGCAAAACTTATTGACCGCCCCTCGTATGTACCTTCACGGTCTAGAGAATAAAAAAGGGTTGAACAGAAATTAATTCAGATGTGGAAATGAAGGAAATCTAAATTCTAACACTATATAAGATTTTTGAATTTAAGAGGATATCAAAATTCAATCGCGTAAAAGCGGCTAATTAGAATTTAATCATTTTTATCTTCGATATTCTGTGGGTTTATAATGTTTTGCCTTATTGTATTGGAGACCAGGGGACAAAATTCATTGCAGTTTAGGCAGAAATTGGGGAAGTGAGGCCATCATCTTGGAATAATAAATTAATTTTACGCTTATACTTATTTTTCATGAGATAAAAACGGAAATGGTTTTGAGACAACTCAAAAGGCAAGGGACAACTGGCTAATAAAAATGGACCTGGCGCTTAAGGAAAATATTGTTGTTATTTAAAAGTAAGAAGGTTGTGAAGATTGGTGACTAATTTAGATGATGGCGGAAGTGAACACGTTTGGAAGGTGTATTTCTTGCATTGTATAAAGAATCTTTACTTGGGGCACTCGGGACTAAGAGAACTCGCCAAAATTGAAAGGGAAGAAGTAAATGATGATCAAGTGATGAAAGTGCGCCTAAGTAAAGAATGCACTGATTTTAGTCTCGTGTGAGTCTAGTCGCGAGCGACTCTACATCTCACTATGTGTCTATGCTAGGCTAAGCTAATATAATAATTTATCTTTGATGTCATTGTCATTTTCATTATTCTATATATTTCAATCATTAACTTAAATATAAAATATTCATTATTTTTTTCTAGAGAATGATAATTTGCTTGGCTAAACTTTGATGTTAACCAGGTGATAGATTTTTCACTAAAATTTAATATCGCGTGACTCATGACAAAGGCTCCGGCGCAGAAGTAAAAGCGTCGGCTCTCTCAGTTCCCTCAAAAGGGTCAACTTCCACGTATTCATAAGTAAAGGCGTTCTGGATGTCCTTTTCAATAAATTCATTGTTACAAGAGAAATTTAATGATACCTTACCCAAAATACTAACAAGAGGAATAAGCTACTCCAGACGGCAACGATATTCTCTGGAACGAAATATCATAAATCCCTGAATACAGTATTAGTCCTTTTCCCAAGGTAAGCCAATCATTTATCCTTCTCTTTGCTCATGTTATGTTTAACTCATTAAAAGTTTTTATACTATGCTAAGATACATTGTACAAGGATAAGATATGCTATGCTAATTTAGGCTATAAAATGCTATGCTAGGATAGCATATAGTATGCTAGGCTAGACAATACTAAGGTATGCTTGACTAGGGTATAATAGGATAGTATAGGCTACATCCGTGTGAATAGTTAATGCTAGGGAGAGCTATGCTAGGCTACGATAGGCTAGCTAACCAAGGTTATAATAGGTTAAGCTATTCAAGGTTATTCTAGTCTAGGTTATGGTATACTATAGTCTAGGATATACTAGGCTAGGCTATAATATGATACGCTTGGCAATATTATGTTAGGTGTAGTTATGCTAGGATAGGCTATATCAACCTAGCCTATAGTATGCTAGGCTAGGCTATCGTATGCAAGGATATATTGGCTAGGCTATAGGAGCCTATTCTAGCTCGGCTATACTAGCTAGGCGACGCTAGGCTAGACTCTGGCATGCGACGGGGATCGGATGGTTGGGATATAGAAGGCTAGGCTAAGATAGCTATACTATAATATGCTGGGTTAGACTAGGGTCTACTGAGCTAGGCTAGGCTATACTATGCTCGGTCTACTAGGCTAGCTAGATTATACTAAGGTAGGCTAGGTTAGGCCTTCACAGCATGAAACGGGGATCGGATGGTTAGGCTATAGAAGGCCATACTAGGCTAGGCTAAGATAGCTATACTATAATATGCTAGGTTAGACTATGGTCTACTAAGCTGGGCTATACTAAGCTAAGGTAGGAGAAAGTAAGCTATACTATGCTAGGTCTACTAGGCTAGCTAGATTATACTAAGGTAGGCTAGGTTAGGCCCGGCACAGCTAGGCTATCCTATGTTTGGCTAGGTTGGCTATACTAGGGTAAAACAGGCTATGTTATATTATGCTATACTTGGCTATGATATGCTATGCTACACTAAGCTATACTAGGCTAGGCTAAGATAGCTATACTATAATATGCTAGGTTAGACTAGGGTCTACTAAGCTAAGGTAGGATAAAGTAAGCTATACTATGCTAGGTCTACTAGGCTAGCTAGATTATACTAAGGTAGGTTAGGCCCGGCACAGCTAGGCTATCCTATGTTTGGCTAGGCTTGGCTATACTAGGGTAAAACAGGCTAGGTTATATTATGCTAACTTGGCTATGATATGCTATGCTAAACTAAGCTATTCTAGGAAGCTATGCCAGGCTATTCTCTACTATGCTATGCTAAAGTATGTGGCTATACTATTCTAATTTAGGCCAAGCTAGACTATGCTATAATATGCTATGTTATACTATGCTGTGCTATATTATGCAATACTGTGCTATGTGTGCTATACTATGATATGCAATAATATTCTATAAAGTGAGGGCACGCGATCTTTTGGTCAGCAGACATTGTTTCTTAGCTAAAATCCATTTTCTTTATAAATATTAGACATCCATTTCTGATTACCTTATCAAATATTCTAATAAAAGACGAGCATATTAATTGAATACATATTATCTCGTAGAATGACCCCGACATATACGTCAAACGGGTGACCTTGACTCAACTCTGGTCACGAAAGAGATGGGGGGGGGAGTTGGTGTTCAACTTCCCTGAACGAGTGCGAAGGTTTTAAATAAAACGATTGAGTGCAGTTGGCCGATATTAAACTAATGAAGGCTGCGGGCTAGGAAGCTTATGAAAAATTAGGAACAAAAATAAACTTTAATATTTACACAGTTATGCACAATAAATAGATTAAATAGAATAATGGCAATGGATACTCGATGTATACAAGAACCGAACTAACAGAGCTATTCAGAGCGAGCTCTACGGGAGGGGGCGAGAGGCAATACGAGCCTCTGTACATACGTACCAAATATCTCCTTAGGGTTGGGGAGCCGGAGGATTGGAGCGGAAGCTAATTTTCCCTTCAGCTGTTCGAAGTGGGAGAGAGCTAAGTCACACAAGTCCCTCAAAGGGGCTGAGAGAGAGAGGCGAAATGGGGGACGAAGCGGCAGTAGAAAGCAGATCGCATGAAGGATCTGAGCTGCTTCCTATTGGACGGGCGGGGCATTTCCACAATGGCGCAGATTTTGTCTTCGTGGGGGGCCAATCGGTTGTTTCCAATGTGAAATCCAAGGTAGTCAATCGTACTATAAGCAAAATGGCACTTGCTAGAACCGATTGTGAGTCCATGCTCGCGCAGGCGCCGCAGCATGGCCTGGAGGGCGATCACGAGATGGTCCCAGTCGAGAGTTGCAAAGTAAATGTTATCGAAATAAAGTCACGCTTGCCAACCTGTCTAATATTCTTTGCATCATGCGGTTGTAATTACTACAAGCCGTCACCAAGCCGAAAAGAGACGGCGGAACTGCATTAAGCCCTTGTCTGTGGAGAAAGCCGCGTATCTCTTTACACCTTCTTTAAGGGGAATTTGATAATAAGTTTTACATAGGACCAATTCGGTAATGTAATTGGCCTCTTCAAAGGGATGGAGGTTTTGGTCAATCAAGGGGATAGGCTCAGATCGGACAAGGTCACAGAATAAGTTTCCGAAAATCGACGCACAGCCTATATGACCTGTCTGACGTCTTTACCAACACAGTGGGGGAACAGTAATTAGATTAGGAGGGTTCTATAATCTCTAAATTTAACAATTTAGTAACTTCTGCATTGAAGACCTCTCTTAAATGGATTTACAGGAGGTACGGCTTAGAACGAATAGGCTCTAGGGTGGTTAAAATAATATCATGCTTAAATTGAGCGGCACAGCCGGGAATCTCGGAAATCACGTCTCCAAAGTGGCTCAGTAACTGCTGCATCTGACTCTTCAAATCGGGAGGCAGCTGAGCGTTAACGTGTAAGTCGGATGATGGGGATTCGGTAGCGCTGGGTACGGTGGTCAATGGGTACTCCTTGTCATGATCAATGCAAGCCACTTGCACCACATTTAGCGGATCCAGGGGGTAGTCTACTTCCATGGCCGACTCCTCATCAATGGCCACGATATTATTGATGCACGCTCGGCGGTGGTACCTCTTGAGCATGTTTACGTGATATAGCTTCTCCCCAGATGGAGTTCGAATGAGGTAGTCAAAGAGGACGCGAATTTCGACAACGGGGAAAGGGGCCTTTGAAATGACTTAGGAGTTTATTAATATCGGGGGGAGTATCTATTTTACCTGGATCTACGGCGTGAATGGGCCAATCAGGTCGATTGCTACACGGGCGAATGGTTCAGATGTGATGGGTCCCTTCTGCAGCGGAGCGGGTCTGACGCGTCCTTTTGCGGCTGTCCTTTGACAGATATCACACGAACGGCAATAATTAGGGATGTCATCTGCTGCACCGGACTAATAAAAATATTTAAAAATTCTGAGGCATTTTAGTATGGCTGAAATGGCCAGAGAAAAGACTATCATGGACCGTCTTTAATATGAGCGGGACCTACGAACGGGGGATGCATAATGTATGGGCCTTGGAACTATCGGTTTCCAAGCAAGCACGGTACAGGAGGTCCTTCTTCACGACGTAGGAAACGACTTATTATGAGCTTTGGTCCAGAGAGGGTGGAGTGAATCGCAGTCCTTTTGTTTTTTCGCGAATTTATTATTCGGAACGCCGCTGAACTCGGAGTCGCAGGGGGTTTCAAGGGGGTCGGGTGCGTCTGCTTACTTTTTCGCCTGATTCGCGTGAGGATGGATTGAACCACAGGGGTGGAAGTAACCCGTGGGCAGTGTCCGACCAGAACAGCGCAGAACTTTATTGAGGTCGCTATTACTTCAGCCCAGCCGGTATAATACGCGCATTCAATAAAGCATTTCACGATGGGGAATCGATTTACACGCCCCAGGTAGTCATGTACTACCGCAAATTTATCATGGCTCGGAGCGATCGGGGAAAGTAGTTCGTCCGACACCACAATACACGTACACCTTGTATCCCAAACAAGGGTGGAGACTCGGCAGCTGTTTACTGATCCGGTTTCAAACTTCAAGCTTCCTTGGGAGCTATTCTCGAACAAGAAGTTAACCTGATGTCTAGCGGCAGGCGAAGCATACGGAGAGGAAGGCGGTTCAATTTGCGACGGTGGTGGCGCGGGGTTAGCACAAATTTGGTACACTTGATTGAGAGAAATAGGACGGAATTGGGAGTTCTGAGGGCAGTTGGTCCTAAATGTCCTTCAATACGCAGGAGAAACACACGATGGGACTCCTGGGGAAGTATGACGAAGGGGTATTCGACGAGAATGGCTTGACGTCACGGGGTTCAGACGAAAAAATATTTTTGGGCTTGGAGGGGCCATTATTTTGACAAACTTGCTAGGGTCACGGGGTGTAAATTTTTGTTTGCTACTTTTACCTTTGGGGGAGGAGGGTTCAGCCTTTCTTCCTTCGTTAGAGTAGCAATTGTGGCTCGCGGCGAATACATCGGCTTCTTCGATGCATTCTGTGAAGATGGAACACCTCCGGTCCTTCACAAAAGAACGAATCTCCGAAGAATGCGAAGCCATAAACTGGTCCTTCAGAATGAAGTCGACTAACGCTTCATATTCGTGGGGAACTTTCAAAGAATCGAGCCAGAAGTTGAAATGTCTCAGTAGCGTATACCCAAACTGTCGAAAACTTGGGTTGGGCTCTATACGGGCGTGACGAAATTTAACGCGGTAGAAATCGGGTGTCATGTTATACGCGGCTAACAATTCCGATTTCAACGTCGAATAATCGATGGTTGCCTCCGGCGGAAGGGATATGAAAATACCTCGGAGCTTAGAACATAACAACGGCAGGAGTTTAGCGACACCATTCGCTTCAATGTCTCAGTTGTTTAGCTCGAAAATCTTTTCAAAATGCGTCTAATAGGACCCGAAATCTTCTCGGACGCAGTTTGTTTGACGTCATTCGGCTAGTTGAGGGAGAGCGTTTCGATCCTCGCTCTACTCATTTCAAGTTCATGTCGGATGCTTTTTCTTTCTCTCATTCTTCCCTATCTCTCGTTCTTCTCTGTATCTTCTTTCCGCTCTCTCGGTTCTCTCCTCTTCTTTATATAGGACAAAAGGTCCTTTCTGGATAAACCAAGAGATTCACCTTGCAATTTAAACTGGACGAATGAAGACATGATGGTCGCGAATTCGAACTAAACTTAAAAAAAACAACGGGATTGTCGTCCCGAATTAACTCGATATACATACGGCGCGATTAATAATTTTCGCCAGAGCACTCGGAACTACACGAATTAACGCGAGAGCTTTTAACTTTGCTCACAACAGCGAGAACAAAACTAGACTGAGCCTTTCTTGGTATAAAAGGGTATAATTCCGCTAGGGGGAATAAATGAGAAGCGCGGTCTCAAAACTTACACACGGTATGTATAAAGGCGGGTACACTCAACAAATGACAAAAAAAAAATAGTTCGCAAGATTATTTCTGCTTACTTTCTCAAGAGTCAAGCCTTCAGCCTTAAAACCTTGAAAATACCTTAAAAGGAACCTTTGAAAGACCCTATAAACCTGACACCAGTTAATTTAGATATATATTATGTCGTAGAATGACCCACAGACATATACGTTATTTCTACCAGAGGTCAAACGAGTGACCTTGATTCAACTCTGGTCACGACAGAGATGGCGGATAGAAGTGGCGAGAGGCTATACGAACCTCAGTACGTACGCACATATGGATAACAGGCGAGGTAGCCACAGATGATTCGTCTCAGCCTAGCTTGGGTTCGAAGCCTTAAGAGATGAAACGGGGATCGGATGGTTATTCGAGGGACGTTAACCACAGGGAGCTTAACCTCTAGTAGTAACACTAACTGGAGGGAGTATTCGTGGAAAAGGAAATGTACCGAAACCAAGGATGGGCCAATTGACTGGGGCTCAGATCCTTCGGCAGAATTCTAGCCTTCGGCTCGTCGAGAAAAAATGGAGCGCGATCGAGAATGACGCGTTTCGTTGTGAAAGGCATGCCTATACTGTCGATGCCCAATTGGGACCAACCGAAACTGTTACTGCTTTCTCCAAGGTGGGAGGGCAGGAGGAACCTCCTATTGGACCAAGACGGCGCTTGAGGGATGGGAAGTACTCCCGCGGTGGTTTCTTGATAACGCCCGGGAGGCGACAGAGGCGCGCGTTTGAGATTCTAATCCCTCGCTTATCGCAGAAAGCAGTTTGATATTCGGACTGTTCCCACCGTCCTTGCTCACGTTCCCTGACCTCGTGGTCTCGACGGGGCACGTAGCTGCAAGGAACCTCTATTCTTGACACCCTTATTGTAATGAGGGTAAACTCCTAGGCCTGCAAATCATTACAAAATGATACAAGAAGTATATAAACGGTAGAATCTCTCTAGCCAAAAGAGAACTTGTCAAGATCTACAGGTTCAAAACCCTCAGCGCAAAGAACATCACAAAGCTCTACACTACACTGGTGCGCTCAACATTGTGTACCTTGTAGTGGTAACGCAAGCAACAAGTTAAACCTCTCTGACAAATGCAGAGAGTGCAGAACAAAGCTACTCTGCTAATAGCTGTTGCGCGCAGGTTGAACCATATTCGGCAGACGGTTCTGCACGATAGAGCAGGCTTGAAGCCACCGAATATGGAGCTCCAGAGGCTAAGGAGAAACACCTGGGACAAAATTGAGGAGCAAATACTCCCAACTTTAGATATTAACTTAGAAATACTTAGGCCCATGATGCACACCGTCACCAGTAGGGCTCTCCTCCCCAGCGGAAGAAACTACTCCCGGGAAGCCCTGATTGCAATCTACACCTAAAGAAGACCACACTGCTAGGACAAGAACTACCGAACTTGAAACACAAACTAACGCAATAAAAGAATAGAAAATCCATAATTAACCGAATAAAAGAGGCAAAGTGCCCAAACGAAGTTAGAAATAAATTAAATAAAAAATAATAAACAATAAAAAAGAGGCGTAGTGCCCAAGAAAAGCAAAAAAATAAAACATAAAAAAGTAAACGGCTAACGAGTTAGCACAAAAATAATTGAAAGGCTTGAATGCCAACGACGGAGGACAAAGTATATATATATATATATATATATATATATATATATATATATATATATATATATATATATATATATATATATATATATATATATATATATAATATTAAAAATATAAAAGTATAACAATGAAACAAATGAGCGTCAAGCGATCAAAGGTCTACAATGGCGGCTTTGAAGACAAAACGAAAAATAAAAATTAAAAAGAAGAAAGTGTGTGATACCCTCTACACCAGTGCAAACCCTACAAAAACCCTTTTCACACCTATCAAGCCTATATCTAGTTTCTCACTTTTTACATCAAGATTAAGTTCAAGGGGCAGGTATGAAAACATGGAAAATACGAATGAAACTCGTTCACATAATAATTGATAAAAATATAATAAAGAATAGAGTATATCCCATCTAGAATTAGTATTTTATGTTTTCTTTTTGCTTTTATAACTGCTTTAATGCTTTTTTGCATATTATGCATAAGTGGTTGGGGCAACCTTCTTCCATACAATATGTGATATTAACTTTTATTCCTATATTCTCAGCGATTATCTTCTTATTGTTAACTTAAGAGTACAAGTGATAATTTTTTGTTAAAAATGTCTCCGAAGAAACAGATTCCTGAAGCTCAGAGCTCAAATCATTGCATTGTTCATAGAAGGATTACGTGTTCACGACCAAGCATCCGGTCTCTGCATTCATGCTCGGCGTCGTGGCTCCGAATGGCGAGAACATGCCGCCGGTGTAGTTCGTTGAGGTTTACAGACTCACTGCGGCCGATTACAAGGACATATTGGCCACGGAATTCGTGCACTTGCTAGGGAAGAAGGCGGAGTATGTCTTTCAGCATGAGGGTGCCCCGACCCACACCGTGCAAGAGTGGTTGGGGTCGAAAATGAACTACTTCTGGTGAAAGGAATTTTGGCCGCCGTAGTCGCCCAACCTCAATCCCCTCGAATACAGCATGTGAGCCCATGCCCGCGCATGCAAGGTCCGCCCAGCAACGTCGACCAACTTAAGTCCTCCGTCTACCGCGTGTGGGCCAGCATGAGGAAGGAGGTCGTCCGCAACGTGTGCGAGGCCTTCAGCTCTCGCCTGGAGCGCGTGCTCGCCGCCGAGAGCGGTCATATTGATTAATGTTACAATTTAAACACATATTTATATGTTAAAACAATAAAAACGTGTCTAACTGCATCAAAACTATCATTGTGTCGTTTGTTGTAAGCGTTGTAACGAGAGTCACATGAGTTTTGCAATACCCGCTATCCTGCGTGTTTTTAAATTTTTTTCTGACCTGGCTACCGTCCGCGGCCCAATCAATTATACCCCCTTATGGTACTAGTTCCCCTTCCACCCCGTTGCCTTACTCTTCCTCAACATTACCAAACTCGTCCCCATACATCACAGCCCTACCCACCATGAACATCCCGGTCCTTCACGAACCTATCCAACTAAGCCTAAAAGAACGCACACCTCTAAACGTCCACTTAATATCCTTCGCCTATTTTCGAGCTCAGCCTCAATAGCGCTCGCCCCATAAACCGTTTTTCGGTTTTGAAACCAGCCTCCGCAGCGGCCTCCCTGCCTTCAAACCTGGACAATAGTGATGGACCGATCGATCGGCTTTGGCATATATTTTTCTGATCTGCATCGGCATATTTTTTGTGATTTGCCGAGCGCCTTTATGCCGATTAACATTTTATGAGATTTTATCATCGCTTACCTACATTTATTTTCATATTACTATAAAAGTTTCATCAGCTCTCATTTACTATTAATTTCTATTAAAATTAGTGTGATTAGGATAAAAGCTTGAGAAAACTAGATTACATGGAATAAAGAAAGGTAGTGGACTTATAAGTTCGTGACCATTTCAGAAAATGTTGAGAGTCACTAAAATGAGTATAAATAAAACGGTGGGTACGGTTTATCCTTTTCTACAATTAGTACCTATATATATAAAGTTGTCACACACTTTTTTCACCGATCATTTTATAAAAATTTGTAATGGAAAAACGTAAATTGAACGAGTTCTGTTTCGCATTGAGGTTATTATCGCAAAATTTATGACTTTTGACCATCTTTTACATTCCTGAAGCAGTAGAAAAGATTTTTTTTATATTATATATAGCATGCAAAAAACATAATAATGTATAAATATTTTCTGATAATTTGCTTGATCGACCTAAATGAGCATCATTTGGTCGATCCACGCTGATAGGCAGGCAAGGTTGGAAATCATATTGCAAAGTGAGGTGATTAGCCTTATAGTATTGAAGCCTTGACAGTCCTACGAATATTATAAGCGACTATATGTAATAGTTGAACTTTACCTAATGATTTGAAAATTTACCAAAGCTCGGCACCGGCACCGGCTCTTTTTAATAAATCGACACCTGCCAAAATGTCTAATCGGTACATCACTACAGTGGAGCGTCTTTTTCAGGCGCTCCATACAAAAGCCTCAATAAAGAGGTTTGATGGCTGGCCCCAGTCGGATGGGTCCTTACTCCTAAAGTCTAGTTCGTCTGACAGCACGAACTCCCTCCAAGACAAATGGGATGTGCAGTCTACGTGACCCAGCCCACCCGCCTCAACTGCTGCCAAAGTACTATTTTTGCTAAAGGCATATCTGATATGCCTGTAGATGATTTTTTTAGAGGACTTCTCTCTTCGTGACTATGGTCGCATATACAAAAGTGCCTACCGACCAAGAGCTACTCACCTTCTGATTCTTCGCCCCTCCCCCATTTAATGGGGAATATGTGAAGCTCTAAGCAGTGTAATCATTGACCGCCCATAGAAGCCCCTCCCCCCCCCCATCCATTTCTTTAAATGCAACAAGTTCGGGCACGTTAACTGCCTGCCGACCGCCAGTATCTATGCCAGAGCAAACGTCCACTATTCGGATTGCTCTGGGTAACGCTTCTTTTAAGCGCCCATCTAGCGACTGCCAGAATGGACATAGGTCCTCGTAATTAGTTTAGAGCATGATACTAAGCTAATTTAAAAGACAAAACAAATCAATAAAAATCCAAACAAACAAAACGAAAACAAAAAAAAGAAAAAGCTAGAAGAAGGAAGCACGCCCCTGCGTCATAGGAATGCCCGCCTCCCGCTAACGCAGGATCATGCGACAAACTCCTAAGAGTCAGAATAAAGGATAGTAAGATAGTTTGCAAGTCTGTATGCACCGATCTAGTACGAGTATAAGGGACAAGCGGCATCAACCCCGCTCGTCCCGATATTGGGGCAGGTAACGTGCGCGAAGATCACCCAGAATACGTCATTCAACAAGAATGTACCGAACAGCCTTAATGCAGTCTTTGCTGTAAGATGCAGTGAAGCGCTCGGTCAAATAGGGGTGCGACTCGCTAGTGTGGCCAATTCAAAGACGATATAAAGCAACCCGAGGCCGTCGCGGGATAGGAGGCGGCGCAATGGTACACAACTTTAAGTTCCCTTCGGCCGTCTCCCATTTTCTTTGCCAGGTCGACCGGAGAGGGGCCCTGATTCCGACTATGTAGGCCGTATGAGGAAGAGCGAAACACTGGTTTGGTCATCCAGTCATCGCAAACTCCTGACGCGCTCATTCCACGCAATCCTACATGTCCAAAAACCCAGCAGAAAATAATCTCAACATACACCCGATTTGCGGTAACCGTAGCGTCACGGACTCGGCGAATCAGGGGATGTAGAAATTGCAATGCCCAGAGAGCACTCTGCGAGCTTTGTGAGACGCTAAAGATCACAATCCGGTCTCCGAACCGGGCAAGACGCGTTATCTCTGGTACCGAGCGCTGCATTGCAATCATCTTGGCCGTGAAGACAGACGCATCGTATGGTGGAGCCCTGCTGACTAAAAACAGGGGATAGGGCGGAAAAGCCGTCCCAATCCTAGGACTTGGAACCATCTATGTACACTGGAACGGATCCAGCGTGAGATGAAGTGTATTTCAAACAGATAGAATGCAATATACTCCCTGCGATGTGGGAATTTGACAAAAAGGCGGCGCGAAAATTAGTCAAAGGTGGTACCTTCCAGGGTGGTGTCCTGAACAGAACCACCGACCCGAGCGCTACACCCAGCTCACGAAGGAGTGTTCAAGCCGTAAACCCAAAGGGCATAGGGTATGGGTGGTTTATCTACCGACGATTCAGTGAGAGCCGTTGGTAACTGAGGGATGCGCCGTGTTCAAAGCAGAAGCGCATACTGCACTGTATACGGTACAGAGCGAGTGATCTCTCTTCGGCATTGATAAGTAAGCTCTCAATGGGGGATGAAAAATTAATGGGAAGTAAGGTGGTAGCACTATCAGAACACTAACTGCTGGATATTAGTCCCCCAGGTGAGGCGTAGGTCGATAACAAGACCAACGAAACGATACAAATCTACAATTTACAGGTGAACTCCGTTTAAGAGCAAGTCTAGATCAAGTTAGAGACGTGGATGGCGGAAGAAGTGTACCATCTTTTCTTGCCCAAGGAAAACCAAAAGATGCGGCTTAATGCCTGTTGGAGTTTACGCTAAGAGTTGGCATCCGGTCCGCACTAAAAGATTGGAAGGTCGTCCAGGTAAAGCGTGACGATAACATCTTCCAGCATAAACGAGGTGATAATGTTGATGTTCAGGGAAAAGAGTGCGGCACTGATGACACTTCCTTTCGGTACGCTCCATTAGACCAGAGTGGTCGCCCACAACCCGTACACAGAAAAGACTATCTCGCATAAGTTCAGAAATATGATTGGGAGCGTCGCATAAGTCTAGAAATATGATTGGGAGGTGATCCTTAGCCCCTATCGTGTGGAGAGTCTCCATGATATCGTATTGCCGTGCGGTATCATAGGCTTTCATAAATTAGAAAACCACTCTAGCCACACTACTGTCTACAAAGGAAGGCATTACAGGCAGGATTTCCCATTCGGAACAGAATGGGTGATAATGTTGATGTTCAGGGAAAAGAGTGCGGCACAGATGACACTTCCTTTCGGTACGCTCCATTAGACCAGAGTGGTCGCCCACAACCCGTACACAGAAAAGACTATCTCGCATAAGTTCAGAAATATGATTGGGAGCGTCGCATAAGTTCAGAAATATGATTGGGAGGCGATCCTTAGCCCCCATCGTGTGGAGAGTCTCCATGATGTATTGCCGTGCGGTATCATAGGCTTTCATAAATTAGAAAACCACTCTAGCCACACTACTGTCTACAAAGGAAGGCATTACAGACAGGATTTCCCATTCGGAACAGAACATCCGACGGGGAGTGTAACTTTCAAAATACGCACTGTGAAGAAGACAGGTTAGCTCTTCTGTCCAGAAAAAAATGCTAATCTACCATTTAACAATATCTCCATTAACTTGCGAAAAGTGAGCATAGTGGCCATTCGCCAGGAGTCTGGGAGGATACCATCTGTTTAGATTCTGTTTAACAAATATAGCAGAAATGCGATGCCTCGCTCACTTAGGGCTCGAATATGGCATAGGGAACATTTTGCGAACAAAGGGCCGTATCCGCGCATGAATTAAGAGCGGAGCGCAGCTCATTCAACGTAAACCTGTCGTTGAAAGGTTTTCCTCTTTCTGGAGATAAAGTCTAGGCGGTGGCCTTCTGCGAGATCACGATATGCAATGAATGTTGGCGGAGCAGTATTCCGGCATGTGAATGCATAGAAACAGGTCGCAAAAGACTTCGCCACAGACGCGGGGTCCGAGATTGCGGTCCCTTTATCCTGGACAACGGGAGGGGGGGGGTCCAACGAGAACTTTTCCCGAATATTTTAGACTCTTCCTCTGCAATAGGGGTTTTCCCGTTAAGTAAAGAAACGTACGCCCACCAGGAAGAAAGGTGACCGTGCTTCGAAATATACCGGAATCTACCCCTAACTCGACTAAGTTTACTGGCAGTAAAATCGTTCGCGCGGCGCTTATAGCACATGTAAGCATTAACACTTGGATCTAAGGGTTGTCTCACACTCGGCTGACCACTAAGGAAGCGGTCGGCGTGCAAAACTTCCAGATTAAGGATTTAAGGAAGGAACCAGTTGGGCCACTGCCTAATCCAAGTGGATTCTAAATGGCAGGGCAAATAAAAAGGGGCACAGTAATTATAAAAGAGGGAGAAGACCACTATGTGATTAATTTTTTTTTTTTTAAATTGATGGTTTAAAAGAGTCCTCTGTCAGAAGGCGGGACAGGCCAGGGATAGTTGAAATGGTCGGTAAACAGGACGGCCAGAGAAAATGGCGAAATGAGGGCATTCTAGTAGAAGAAGGATGACTGATTGGTCCCCAACACAAAAAAAGGCAGCAAGGGCATATTCATACACTAGCCGAAAGAAGATAGCCGTAGGTAAGTCTCGTGTGGCCGATGCGAATACGGCAAAGGGCCACCTCTAAGGAGGGTACTATCTGAAGTCTCGAAGGCCAATAGCCAACAGACTTTTTGATATTATATATTTAAATGATTAACATGCATCCTATTCTTCCTGTCACAACTGAAAGGGCAATGCAGTTATACGGGGACACAGAATAGACTGAACGGGCCAGCTGATCAGCCCTCTCGTTGCCTAGGATCCTTACCTTCTCAGAGGCCTAACAAAATAGAACTCTATATCGGGACGCGTTCTGGACTAGTCAGTTGCATATTTCTGTGAGTAAGGGGTGGGAAGCATTAAAAGAGCGAATTGCCTGTAAAACACTCCTAGAAGCGGAGGAAATGACGAAATCTTTAAGAAATAAAATTTGGATCAGTCTAAAAGCTAAAAGAAAGACTGAAAGTTCAGCGGTAAATATAGAAGTTGCCAGCGGCAAAGACAAAATTAAAAAACTCTACTGAGTAGGTAGCTGCAGCACTCACGCCACTATCTGGCTTGGGACCATCCGTGTATATCGGGCAGTGTTGTATATGTGAGGTCGCATGCTCGAGGAACAGGCTCGTAAGGGAGCAAAAATATACGGACGGCTTGTCCAGCCCCCACATGCTGGTACAAACTGTGGGAGGTGGAGCACGCCAACTAGGGGTCGGCAACGAAGGAAGAGCAAGGACCCTTAGAGCACCCAAGTTAGAAGATGAACTCCTATCCGGAGGTTCAAGGGGTGGGAAAGACAGCAAATTATCGAATGCCACCATTGACTCGGCAGCATACAGGAATCTGTAAAACTTTGATACAGGGGCCTGCTGCACATGACAGGTATCCCATACAGATCTGTAGTCGATGATAGGGCAAGGGAAGCACCCCTCTCTCACAGTAAAAACTGTTCACGAGAGTGGTGCAGAAGGCTCCAATGGAGAGACGAACTCCGAGGTTGCGAATGGGGTTCAGCATTTCAAAGGCTGCAAGGAAAACAGAGGAGTAAATTTGGCACTCTTAGTTGTATTTGGATTGGACGAGGGCAGTGTATAGTGACCAAAATGTTCGACGATTACTGCTGCCCGACGTGCGGGAGAGGACTTTATGAATTTCAAGAGACCGCAGACAGCCCGTTTGAAGCCGGCATAGGTGTGGTAACCAGGATAACTGGGGATCAAAAGTTACGCTCACGAACCGAAGTTCGGACGAACTCGATCTCTATACCTTGTGGGGAAATATGTGGTGGAACAAGAGCGTCCGCAACGCCACCAAAAGGCGTTGTATCCCGCGATTTCTTTTTTTTTAGGGGCCCATCTGTCGACTGCCCACTTGGGGAGAATTCGCCGCACTAACGAAAGCCTGGTATTAAGCTAAATTAAAATAACAATATTCAGGGAAAAACTACGACAAACAAAAGAAAACAAAAGTGAAGAAAAAGAAAAAAAGGCAGTAAGCACGAGGCGAGGCCCCGGCGCACGGACGTGCAACCAAGAAAGGAAAAAGTTAGATAAGGTGGAGGAGGCAGGCCTCCTCCTCCAAAAAGGCAAAAAGTTCACAAGTCAGTGTGCACGAACTCGTCCCGAGTACAAGGTACAGGCGGTAGCAAACCCGTTCATCGCAGTACCGAGACAGGTAACGTGCGCGAAGATCACCCAGACTGGGACATTCAACAAGAATGTGAGAATAGTCCGGGGGACAAAGCAGTCGAGCGCTCCATCAAATGCCAGTGCGTAACACGAGTGTGTAAAATTCGGAGACAACAGAAAGCAACGTGAAGCTGTGGCGGCATTGGGGGTATGTTCATGGGAACAGTCGCGGCGCAATGACACGCAACTTTAGGTTCCCTTAGACCGTCTCCCATCTTCTTTGCCAAGCAGCCCGTAGAGCTTCCCGTAATCCTGAGATATAATCGGTGTGAGGAAGAGCGAAACGCTGGTCCGGTCGCCCAGTTCTCGCGAACTTTTTGGCGCCCTTATCGGCGCGCTCATGTCCAGGAAGCCATAAGGCAGCAGAAGATAATCTCTACATCTGCCCGAATCACCAAAACCATAGCGTCACGGATATCGCGAACCAGAGGATGTGGAGATTCCAATGCCCCGAGATCACACAGGGCGCTTTGTAAGTCGCGTAATCTTCCATACCGAGTGGGTAATTACCACCAGCTCGGCCGTGAAGACAGACGCCACCCCTCGCAGAGCCCCCGCTGACTTCAAACAGAGGGCATATGGCATGGAAGTCGACCCTCTCTTGGGACTTGGAGCCATCCGTATAGACTGACCCGGTTCCAGCGTGACACGAGGTGTGCTCCAAAAAGGTCAAACGCAATATTCCCGGCGCTGTACAAGCTTTGGGAGCAGAGGCGTGGCGACAAATGGTCAAAGGTGGTACCCTCCAGGGTGGTCCCCTGGGCAAACCAGGGGCGCAACCGGCCCAAGAGCATTACCTAGCTCTCGAAGGAGTTCCCTTGTCCTAAACCCGAAGGGCTTAGGGTATGACTGGCGTCTCTCCGCGTTATAGGTAGCGTCGAAATCTGCTGAGAATGCAGTGAGAGCTGTTGGCAGCAGAAGGGGGCGCCGGGTCGCGCGTACAGGCGTATAATGCACGGCGTAGAGCGAGTGGCATCTCCCAAGCATCGACAGGTAGGCTTTCAATGGGGGAAGGGCGGAAGCACCGGTCGCCATGTGAAGGCCAGTGTGGTTTATCGAGGCTACCTTCCGCAATACACGCTCGGCTGCGGATTCATAAAACTCGCATCGTTAGTCAAGCTTTGAACAAACAAAGGTTCGATAAAAAAGTATAGCAGTATCCCTATCAGCGCCCCAGGCACTGAACCTCACGGAACGGAGAATTTTCATGGCGCGGGTACAAGAGACCCTAAGGCTGCGAATATGAGCCTCCCAGGTGAGGCGTCGGTGGAATACAAGACCAAGGAAACGGTGCGACTCAACCACATCCAGGCGCACCCCATTAAGAAACAAATCTGGGTCGGGGTGAAGCTGTGGATGGCGGCAGAAGTGCACCACCTTAGTCTCGGCCAAGGAAAACCTGAGCCTGTGCGTTTCGGCATAGCAAGAGTCACGGTTCAATGCCTGTTTGAGTCGAAACTCTATAGTTGGCATCTGGCCGCGCCAAAAGAGATCGAAAGGTCGTCCACGTACAACGTAGCGAGAACACCTACAGATGGCACCGAGGAAATGCCCTTGATGCTCAGGTCAAAGAATGGCAGAAAAGGACACTATCATGCGGGACTCCCCCTTCCTGCTTGATTAGGCCGGTGGAGAGGAGTCGCCCCACACGTATGCGGAATCTACGATTTCGCAAAAATATAGATATAAAAATTGGGGGATGTCCCTTTGCCCCCATCGTGTGGAGAATCTCCATGATACTGTATCGCCTTGCGGTATCATAGGCCTTCTCCAGATCGAAAAACACCGTGGCGTAGTGCTGTCTACGAAAGAAGGCCTTGCAGACGGCACTTTGCAGTCGGAGCAGAGCATGTGACGGAGTGGAACTTGTGGAGGAGCACTGTGCAGAAGAGAGGTAACCTCCATTGTCCAGAAAAAAGGTTAATCTAACATTTACCAATTTCTAAATCAACTTGCACACGCAGGTGGTTAGAAAGATTGGGCGGAAACTGGCCGAGGTAGAGTGATTCCTACCGGGCTTGCAAAAATAGAGCATAGTTGAGATTTGCCCGAAGTCTGGGATGATACCATCTACCCAGATCCTGTTGAACAAATCTAACAGAAAGGCCATGCCTCACTCACCCAGGTGTCGAAGCATGGCGTACAAGACAATGTAAACCTGTCGTTGAAGGGTTCTCCGCCTCTGGAAGTAAAGTCCAGTAGACGACCTTCCGTGATATCACGAACATGTATTGAATGCAGGCGGAGCAACATCCCGGCTAGAGAATGCGGAAAAATCGGCCGCGAAGGACTACAACACGGGCGCGAGGTCCGAGATTGTGGTCCCATTCTCCTGAAGAATGGGAAGGGGGGAGGGGGGCTGAGAGAATCTTTTTAACTCGCTTCCACACCTCGGATATAGGGTTCTTACCGTTAAGTGAAGACACGTATGCCCGCCAGGAAGAGCGGCGGGGGTGCTTCAAAACATACCGGAACCTAGCCTCAACTCGCGGAAATTCACCGGTAGTGAAATCGTTCGAGTGGTACTTATAGCGCATGTAAGCATACCGCTTCTGTTCGAGGGCAGCCTCACACTCAGCTTACCACCACGGAATGGCTCGGAGGGCAAAAGGGCCAGACGTTCTAGAAATAGTAGTTAGGACCACGACGAAGAGATTGCCGTAGAAGAGCTCAACGGCCGCAATCACCGACATAAACTGTTCGACTGAGACAAAGAAATCAGTCATTTCCTGAAATGCGGACCAGCGCGCCCGCGCTAAGCACCACCGGGGCGGGCTCTCAGGCAGCAGCAGCCCAGAAAATTATATTTGAATGGGAAAGTGATCATACCATGGAGGTCATCGACTACCCCCCACCCAAAATTAGGTTGTGCATCCAGAGAGCACAAAAATGGATTAAGACAGAATAATGAAGCCGTTTTAGGTCAGGATGCTTAAACTCATCTACATTTAGGATACCATCTCCAGCTCGTCGATCAGATCGGCAAGGACCTGACCCCTGGTATTGATCCAGTTGTTGACCGTTCAGAAATAACCATATACCTCGTATCCAGGTGCAGCTGCAAAGCTATTGCCTGAAAGGCGGTATTTAAAGCAAAGAGAAAGACGGAGACATCATGCCGGGTGTGAATGGCGCATACTCCTGCCCAGCCCAGATCCCGTGAAGGTGGGGTCACAAAAGCATTATGCTCGGGAAGGGTGGGCCGAGGGCATGCACCCAGCATAGTCTCTTGCAAAAAGATAGGTAAGGAAAAACGGGAGGAGACGAATTATCGGGAAAGGTTTTCCTCCGTCCGCCTCGAAACCTTAGGCAGGCTTCGGAGGCGGGGGTCCCTCCTTTGGTGGATCCACCGCCTTCGAGTCATACAGCCTAGCACTGGCTGTGGGCGTCAAAACCAAAGCTCCTTTGCTGCTCTCTTCCTTTAGGAACTTCGGAAGATGGCCTCAAGACCAACTTCAGAAGTGCTGCTTCCTGTGAGTCTAACAATTCGGTGAAGCTACGCAGCCGTTTCGAATTACTGGAAATGGTCACGCTGGGAGTAGGGAGGGGGAGTAACCTTTTGTGCCCCAAGCTGCACAAGGGGAGCGCTCGGGGTGGGTAGAACACGACCGTGCTCGTATGCCAGGAGTGGCCAGGAACAGATGGTGCCTTTTTTTAACATTCAAGCATAAGACGGCCCAGGCATCGCCGGGCGCGCCAGGACCATGTCCTTAGCCTCGCAAAATGAGAGGATCTTGGGCTTGAACGACCGGAATTTCCTTCTCAAGGAGATACGCACCACATTGCTTCGGAAAAGCGAGGTGCGGCTCTCCGCAATTGATACACTTGACCACACACTATTTGGAGTTATTCAGTACGGCCTTTGAGCAACATACACAGAATTCGGGTAACCCGACTTTGCACGTCTATATCAGCGATTAATAAGGCCTAAGCGGCAATGGCACGAATGCTTTCACGCGGTAGCGATACCAACACGTTCGTTTTGACGGCTCCATGGTCGGAAAGCTCTAAAGTCTTGTATTTTATGGAATAGTCCACGAGTTCCCTCGCATAAACGAGTTTTTTCACGAAGTTCATGGTAGAGTGCGGCGTCACACTCACCGGCGTGGCATTAAGTGTCCGAAAGTCACTAACAATGGTGGCCTCGGAGAGATTCGACGCATTTGCCAGAAGGCTCCCGTCCGAGAAACGAGTAACCTTCGGCTCCCTACCAATCACAATAGCTAGTGCTCTCCTCTGATGGATCAAGTTGCCTTTGTCTACCAAGCTGCCATCAGTCGAGCGAATAGGGAGAAAGCGTTTGAAGCCAGCAGGCTCGAAAACGCCAGACAGTCTCAGAATGAGGGGCCCCGACGTAATCGAGGCTCCGCTCTGCGCACTTGCAATTTTTGTCTTTGTCTAGGACTTTCCGCCCAGGAGAGCACCGGGACCGGAGATGCCGATCTTGGCTTGTTTTTTTACCGAAACGGCACCGGATCGGTCGCTTTTCGTTGCTTCCCCAGAGGAAGAGGAGCCCTTAACCTTTTTCGTCTTCCTGTTTTTTTCGTTTTAGGAGAGGGGGGTGGGGAATGAACCCGCTTCTCTCCTCTGCCGGAAGGCGCCCATAGGCCAGATGGACCAGCCTCAGCAAGACTTTTTAGAAATGGAGAAGGTTTTGGCTGTCATAGTGGAATAAGGAGGGGGAGGAGATCCATCCTCTCCTTGTGAGGCCTCGGGGACCCGAGCAGTCTGAGAAGAATCTTGCACAAGGGTGGACTCGGATCTTGTACTTGGCACCAAGCTCGGTTTCGACCCCATGGAAGATCCTACAGTCTGGGGCCGGGTCACCTCATGGACCATGTCCATCACGAATCCCATTCGAGGTACCTTTGGTCTCGTCTTAGGCGGCGAACCGGCATACGCTGGGGAAGAGAGGGGGCCAGGAACGCCGGCCCCCTGTAAACTTGATATGCTCGCCAGCAGGAGTTTAGAAGTCAGGGGCCAGCGGGCCTTGTCATCCCTTGGCCTCATGAGGGGTTGGCCCTATCGAGCCGCTCCCACCGGGGGCGGTTAATTATGGGCCGCTGGTGCGCTTTCTTTGCAGTCCCCTGTGAAAGTAAGGGATGGACTGCCGCTGATAAGAGGATGGGGTGAGGGGAGAATCCCATGCACCCGTAGGACTAGGAGAGGACTAAGCCTCCTCTCCCATCAGAGAGGTTTGGGGGGTTCCCTCAGACAGCACGGGGGAGGGGACCTCGTTTTCTTTAGTCGAGTTGCCCGAGAGCGGCTCCGACGGTGGTAAAGGGGAAGTGAAAAGGGTATTTATGAAATTTACATCATTGAGCATGATGACCCTATCAGTATCAGGGGACGCAAACGCTAATCACCCCACGCAGTAGCCCACTCTGCGAGGAGTTAAAACAGGGCCGTTAAAGCTAGCTGCCACCATTCAAGACCACTCCTTCCGCCCATTGGACAGCCAGCCATTCGGCATGGCGGCTCCGCCGTAGGCTGGGCGTAAAACTGATCGACCGTGAAAGGAGAGAAAAGGTATGAGGAAGTTGTGAGTGAGGGTGAGGCAGGTTGTTAAAAACCCACCACCACAAACCGGAGCTCAGGGATGAGGGCACGTTGTCGCCTCCCCCCTCAGCTCTGATCCGGGAGGGTTGGTTGAGAGGAAGCTGGTCGGTGTCTAACCTGTGAAATTAGAGGCCGAGCAGAGAAAGTTGTGGGAAAGGTTTTAGGGAAAGTAAAGAAGTAGAATAAGAAGACGTGGTGTCAGAAAGGAGAAGAGGCTCAGCTGGGGCCGGACGGGGCGCTGAATCTCGTCAGCATGGTGGCCAGGAATTCAAATCGCCGTACCCCTTATGGGGGGTGCTTTAACGAGAAATCTTTCCGGAATGATCCCTCGAAACGTATTAATAGGTCAAGGGTACTATGACCCTTGGGAAACCCGCACTGAAATGGAGACAGTAAGTGATTGGTATCTAGGAACCAGTTTAGGTGCACGAACACCATCGGTTTAGGTCAGCATTGATGCACAATATTGGGTTCCGGCGGAATCGAGCATGAGCTAACTTCTAGAGCTACCACACAGTCCTAAGTCCAGCAGGGCACGGTTAAGCAACTCATTACAGGTCGCCTCCGTGGAATGGTCTGTTTGGCCGCGTTGTAGATAACCGATGTGAAGTACGCCACTACCGCGTCCACACCATTGAAAGTCCTCAAGGAGGCACTTGTTAAAGACGCCTCTCGGAAGCCTTCCCAATCGCCATGGCCAAGTCGCGCTTGAGATGCATGGTTGTATGAGGGCTAGAATGAACAGCCAACAAGAAAATAGGGAAGTGGTCACTTTTATAAAGGTCATCAAGAGCTGACAATCATAAACCAGTGAGGCAATCCGGGAACAGAGAGAGAGGTCAACACTACTAAAAGAATCCATCTAGACATGATAAGAGGTCAAATCGCCGGTGTTTAAAACGCTAAGAAAGTCAGATAATAAAAGAAACTAAAACAATGACTTTGGCATTCCGATTGATGTCGCCCAATAAAAACGGGGAAGGCAACTGATCTACTATTTCTAAAAGGTCCGGTCTTGACAATGGTAATGAAGGAGGGAGGTAAATTGAGCAAACAGTAAAAAGCCTTGTAAGAAAAACCCTCACGGCGACAGCTCGGAGGGCAGTGTGAAGGGGGAGGGGAGATGCATAGTGGGATGACAAAACCCTGACTGACACCCCATCATGAGCTAACCCCCAACAGGAGCAATAGAGTTGAAAATTAGAAACAGGGTACCGCCGGAAAAGGCCGAGTACCCAGTTTATTCTCCTGAAAACAAATAACGGCGTGGTGGAGAGTCATCAAAACAAATTTGAGTTCTTCCCACTCGGGAAGAATGCCTTGACAATTCCCTTGTAAAATGGAGGATATTATGTGGGACGGTTAGATACCACAGTAGATATCTTTCTCTCCTTTGTGGCTGAGGTTAAGTTTGAAGTGCGTCGCAAAGAGCTTGGGGGACGAAGAGCCTGCTATAGCAGGCCAAGAGATTCTGGAGGAAGCAGTGACAGGGAAGAAATCCAATGGTTCCGAGGAACCGGCCGAGGCCCCTGTTTGTAACTGGGGTGCACAGCCAGGCAGAAACGGAAAGTCGAGAAGAGATTTTCGGACGGTAGATCCGGAAGCATGGGCCGAAGGCACTCTCGATGACTGAGGTGTTGATCAACCAACCACGGCTGGTGATGTTGGAATATCTTCTCTTCCATTGGATCATGAGTAGGATGGTGAGTGGATGGAGCGGGCGATCTGGGAAAATACAAGGAACTGGCTGGATTTCTGCTACCGTTTGGACCGGTAAGGAACCTACGTCTTGTGAAGGGAGGGACGGGCTTGAGGGCAGAAAATATTCAGCAACAGGAGAAGAGTTCACTGAAGATTCTTGAGGCTCATCCTAGTCAGCTCCAGAGGCTGCCCGCTTATTGGTGGCCGCTGACCCAGGTGAGGAGTCCCTCCTCTTACCACGGGGCTTTGGGTCCCGGGGCCGGGTAGAACAACCTTCATTTGTCGATATATAAGATTCTTTCAGATAACGTCTGATGTCTCCAAGTGTCTCACCCTGAGCGGCGATCCCGGCTAGAGCTGCCGAAGAGATGGGAGCAACCTTAAGTATGAGCATCTCTCTCTGTATGAGAGAGATGCTTCAACGGTATATTATGAATAATTCTGACGCTAACGGTAGATGGGCGATGAGATACTTCAGGCTTTTCGGAACTCGAATGTGATGGTCGGTTTCGAGGCAACACTGTGGGCACGACCTCAGAGCCATGATAATCAGAACTATAATTCACAAAGGAATGGGAGTGCCGACAGGCACGACCAACATGTCCAAAGTGATTACAATTGAAGCAACGTCTGGGTAGTTCGACGTGGGGGTTTACCGGGACAAGAAGGTACCCAGCTTTAATAAACTGAGGCAGTTCACGACGTTCGAACGTTAAAATCAATGTGGCAGTTGGGACTCTAGTAGAGCCTACAGTTTTAGTCACCCTGTGTACATGTGTGATGCGGTGGGTACTAAGCTTGCTCTATAGACGGGTGAGGTCGCATTTCCTTAATTCGTTTGAATGGACGACACCTTTGAAAAAATTGAGACATGGATGGGGCGAAACGGTTACGTGAACTTCGGCAATCCAAGACAGATTTTCCACAAGATGATGTTGAGAGTGAGATGATACCTCGACCACGATATTACCACTAGCTCTTGACCACATCTGGCAGAGTTCACAACAGCGGGACTTGAATGATTTATTAACGTCAAACACATTAAATGACGAACTCAAGACCAGAAAGCGAAAATAATCTAAATCTGGGTCCATATCGTTGGCATAGGGATCTAACGAGCGAGGGAAGGCTGAAAGGGGGGGGTGAAGAACGTTTGGCACTATAACACTTACGAGAAGGGGAAACTTTAGGTTTATGGCAAGCCATTGCAAATAGAAATAACTTCACATTCTCTCTCGGGACTCCCCACCCCGGAGGAATACAAGGGCCTGGCGATACTGCAACTTTCGATTCAGTTGCGTCCGGTATGTCCTCTGCGTGAATGGATACGGATCCACCACACCATTTTTATAGAACGAAGAGGCTGCTCGAGTTCTTTTACGCGCGGAGAAAAGGGGCCAATGATGTGTTTCTCCTTGGGCATCGGCAGACGAAGGCGGTGGAGATGCCCAACCTCCTCCGACCTTCATAAAAGAACAATTCAGAATCAGTTCGAGAAAACAAAAGGAGGTCAGGTAACCATCAGGGCCACTAGATAAGAGAAAAAAGAGGGGAAATAAAGTAGTGATGGGACAATACCAGTATTTCAAGCGAGTCCCGATACTAAGTACGATACCATTGTATACTCCCGATTCCGATACGAGTACTTATATATATATATATATATATATATATATATATATATATATATATATATATATATATATATATATATATATATATTATACGTACGTGTTTGTGTATTAGTAAATATTTATATAGGTTTCTATTCATTTGTTGGAAGAATAATACTACTGAACAATGGGGCTTTGTTTAATTCTTCAAGCTATTACAAAATTGAATACTTAGGCATCCAATTATACAACAAATTCCTTTAGCAACCAAATAAAAACAACAGACAATATTGGTGTAAACTTGAATATTAGTCGTGCTTTAAACCCAATATTCTAAATAATTTTTCATTTAAAAGAACTTTCTACACATTTGATTATAGATTGAAAGAATAGTAATATAATAACAAATCTTGAATCATATGTTTCGTGTTTGTGCGTTTGAATGAACGCTGTTTGAACATGTTCGATATGGTTACTCTCTAACACTACCGTTTATTTCATGTAACTGTTCCTATTCATTCCGCAATGGGTGAAAATGAATATGAATATCGAAGGAATATAAAACAAGTAACATTTATAGATTAAAGTTGTCCATAAAGATTAAAAACTATTTAAAGTTTAACTTTCAGCTGTTTTCAACAAAATAAAATTTGTCGGAAAAACGATGGAACAAAAATGGAAATTATTTGGTTTGGTAGCAGATGTACATACAATATGAGTATATGGAACGGCTTTGATTTCAAGCTAATTGCATCTATTTTTTGTGTACTAATAATTTTCATTGTGACGGAAGTGATTCTTTAGAAATTCTAATGTTTTGTTGAAGATTTACCCAATAATGATGGAGATGAAAATAATGTAAAGTTTTCCGTCATTTATGACGGCACGTGTACACTATTTTCAAAATATTTTTGAACGGTATAAAATTTTCGAAATTTAACTGGTCATTTGATTAATTGCAATTACGTGAATTTTTCACGTACGCGTAAACTAGTAGTTTGGCCTGTGCTTGTTACTTTTGGTTCCCTGAAATACTAATTTGAAAGGGTTATAAAATGTTAAATTTTGTGTAAATAAATTAGGTGCATATTATGTGATTTTTTTTACGTACGGAAAACAAGAATATAATCATTAAATAGAATGAATATATGTTGTAAAATGATTGCATACAATGCCTTGGGAATTAATGGGCAAGTATCGGAATTTAATATCGGAAATGAGACATAAAAGTCCCGATACCGATAAGAGGTCCGATACCACCAAAAACAGCCGATATTACCGATATTCGATACGATATTGAGTATTCGTCCCATCACTAAAATAAAGGGCAGTAAAAGATAGCAATAGGGGGGAAGATGGGTATATTAAAAGTCTGGTTCGCAGCAGCAGGTAACCCCTAAGTGCCCCAGGGCTGACCCGCCTCGCCACGAGAAGACCAGAGCCTCTCTGAGACCAATCTCTGAAAAAAGAAAAGGTCTCAGAGAGAGAGAGAGAGGGGAGAAACAGCCAGACGTTCTAGGAATAATAGTTAGTCCCACGGAGATGAAGTTGCCGGAGAACTTAACGGCATCATCCACCGACCTAAACTCGTCAACTGGGACAAATAAATCAGTAATTTACTTAAGTGCGGACAACCCCACCCGCTCCAAACAACAACGAGCTGGTCTTTCAGGCGGCAGCGGGCCAGAAAATTATTATAGTTGCATATAAAAGTGATCAGTACCATAGAGGTCATCGACCACCTCCCAACCAAAATAAGGTGGTTTTCGGGCAGTGATGCGTCAAAATCGGCTAACGAAATGTATGCAGAAATTACAGTATACCCCCTATACTGCACGAAAGGAGTTTTTATAGTAAATAAAAGAACAGAGACATCATGCCGTGTGTAAATCGCGCATAAACCTGCCAGGACACCATCCCGTGGTGGTGGGGTTTCTCCTTACAGTTGTCTCGGAGTACACAGCAATTCCATTGAAGGAATATGCCCCACAGGCCTACCTCGGAAGAGAAGAGATGCGGGCCGTCTTCGAACAGAAGAGCCTCACGGGAATGGCCATACGCTTCCCGAAAAGCTCCGGGCGCTGTCGCCTTCGATAACTCATCAGGGGAGGTTGGACTCGCTATGAGAGTTTTTTCCTCTCTCCACGGCATTACAACCATCTCCAGGGGAGTTACCTCCAGTGAGAGTTTAACGACTCTGCCGTTTCGCTGGGGTAGGGGGGTGGGCGAAACTCTGATTTTAGTCAATGCTGGTGTGAACGCTTTGTGCCTCCAGCTATACCAGGGAAGGCCCGGGAAAGGGGTGGGAGTTGCTAGAACGCGCAAAAGGGTTCCAAATGGGGCCGGAGAGGACCGTGCTCGTAGTCCTGAACGTACTAGGAGCAGAAGGTGCCTTTTTTCAAATTAAGGCATAAGACATCGCAGGCAGCGGCGGGCGTGGCAAGACCAAGTCCTTGACCACGCGGAATGAGAGACATTCCGCAGCCTTAACAGCCAGGATTTCCTTCTCCTGAAGATACACGCCATATTGCTTCGAGGAAGCAAGGTGCATCTCTCCGCAATTGACACACTCGTCTATGCACGATAAGGAGGTAATCACGAAGAATAGATAGGCGTGACAGGAAGGTGTAGGGTGAGTGATTATTATTTTATTATTATCATATCCCGGTACTGGGAGAGGGAGCCGTGTCTGCCCTCCAGGTTTCAGTTACAGCAAGGCTATCAAATTCGGCTACACCATCTTCCCTCTTTTACGAAAAAAAGTGCAGATACTCTGAGAAAAAAGTGAATGCATAAGCTTTCCGAGTCCCTGTCAAGGAGTTGAGTCACCCCAATGAATCAGGCTTCCCTATTTGTCCGCGGTTAGGGACGAAGTTCCGTTCCTCCGCATACCAATTGGAACAGAAGAGCCAAATTAGTAGCTGGGTCCGCTAAGGAAGCCTAACTATAGAACCAACCTGGCTCTATGGTTGCAATGCAAATGTAAATAATTCTCTCAATGTGAATTTGAATATTAAGGTGACTCGTGACTCATTAAAAGAACAATGCAATTTTATCTGACTGTGAAAGTTGGTCAAACAATAATACGGAGGTAACATAAATAATACACATAAGCACTCAGACACGGGTGACATAGGAAAATTGAATATAGATTCTGAAATAAACATGGACAGGTAACAGCCAGAAGACACGAGAGAACATGAACTAAAGATATCCTTAATTTGCTACAGTTATACATAAAGAGAAAAATTATTATGTCGTAGGAGGGAGGAAGTTTAAATTAGAAAATAAGGACTAAGGTGGTCAACTCAAGCACTTGTGGGTGGGTGGTCAGCCGAAAGTTGTTTAGAGGTTTTCCCATTAGTATGATGGCGTAGCTGATGGCTGATGGGAATAAATAAACATTATTTGTCCACGTTTGGTGAAGTGTGCGCCAGGCGTGCCTTCTGGATCTGCTCCTGAATTGGGCTGTACAGGTATGTTTAGCTCTCGAAATGGCTGATATTCGACCCATTTCTGTCAGTTTTGACACTGCTCATCTTCACACAGTGAATTTTATTAAATTCCTCAATATATCCCGTTCTTCTACTAGCAAAGATGAGTGAATAAATAAGAACCATGCCCATTTTCTATCCCGAATAGACGTATGCTCTTCACTAGTGACATGAAAACGATGTGTACAATTTTCTTTGAATATACTAGGAAACCAGTTGTGTGCGAGAAGAAACAAACGCTTCAGAAAAATGCACTACTCTTGTGGCCTGAGATTTCTCATTCATTACACAAGGCTTTTTCACATATTTTAATTATGCAATTTATCTATTATTGTGGGGATGTTTAAATTGTACTATAATATTTATTTTAAGATAAAAAGAAGGATAATGAATCTCGGTAAAAGAAAGAAAGTAGAATTTAGTGGAAATGGATTGGGGCAAAGGGATCGAATGAAAATTTGAAGCAGATTCGAGTCAAACAGGATCAAAGAGTAGATGCTAGCACAGCGATAGCAAATAGTAAAAACGCATTTTTACGCGAACTATAATATAATAATAATAGGTATTTATAATGCGCCCTTCAGCGCTGTTAGCCCTCCCAGAGCGCAGGTCGTGTAGCAAGTGTAGAGAAAGTTTACAGGGAAGAGAAGTCAATTCTGAAGAGATGAATGAGCCTTCAGGAGACGTTTAAAAGTTGCAAGGAAGGAAGAGGATCGGACTTCAGCAGGAAGAGCATTCCGGAGTTTATGACCACAAACTGAGAAGGAACAGTCACCCATCGAGCAGAGGACAGAACGAGGAGTGTTCAGGAGGGTAGATAGGTTAGATTGGAGTGCCCGAGGAGTTTGATGACGGGAGAGGGCAGACGAGAGATAAGGTGGAGCCTAGAGGTTTAGGGCCTTTTAGGTGATGAGAATTTTTTTAGTGGGTACGGAAGCGAATAGGTAGCCAATGTAGCTCCTGTAACAGAGGCATCGAAGGAGGAACCGGGCAGCATAGTTTTAACTAGTTGTAGGGGGCGAAGTGATGAAGAAGGGAGATTCACTAGAAGAGAATTGCAGTAGTATAAGCGTGAGGTGATGAGGGCAGGAATAGCCGTCTCAAGGCTTCGTCGATCAAAATATGATCGAACACGTGAGAGGTTGCGGAGGAAACCGAGGGAAGACTTACAGATACGATGGATGTGCGGTTTAAAAGAGAGAGTTGCTCGTCGAAAATAACACCAAGATTACTGACGGTATCAGAGAAGGCGACATTGGTTTGCCCAAGGTTAATGGAGGAGAAGAGAGCTTTAGATTTCTCCACCATCGAAGCGGTACCAACAAGGACAACTTCAGTTTTATCGTGGTTAAAGGTGAGAAAGTTGGCAGACAGCCATTCGTTTATGGAGGTATAGGCTGAAAGGAGTAACAAGGAAAGAAAATACCCTAGAAGACCTTACGGTCCATTCAATGAGGGTACCTTTGGACTAGCAGTCGAGCGGGCACATCTCTGCTTAAATGCTTTACGTCCTTAAACGGCCACTTTTCAAGACCCTGTCTAGTCTTGACTTGAACTGGTCAACAGATTCACTGTTGACAACTTCCACTGGAAGTGCGTTCCAAATACCGCAGATACTGTAGGTGAAAACTTTCCACACAGATCGCGGTTGTAACGCTTCAGTTCAAGTTTAAAGCCGTGATTTCTTGTTCTGCTCTCAGCAAGTGTGAAAATATCCCTGTAGTCAACATTGTCGAACCCTTGAAGTATTTTGAAAACTTCGATGAGCTGACCACGCAGTATACGGGTTACCAACGAGAACAGATCTAATTCCCTTAATCTATCTTCATAACTTTTATGTATGATAGAGGAAATCAGTTTGGTTGCCCTGGCTTGCACGCCTTTCAATCTCGCGATGTCCTTTCGAAATGAAGGACTCCAAAATTGTACTGCATACTCCAAGGGCGGTCGGACAAGTGAGTTGTACAAACACAGTACAATCTCCTTGTTCCGATATACAAACTGGCGCTTTATGTAGCCTAGCATCATTTGGGCCTTTTCTCCGCCTCAATGCACTGTTTCGAGAACTTGAGGTCACTACTCATTGTAACACCCAAGCTCTTCTCAGTGTCGGTGGATTCAATAGCAGTGCCCTTAAGGAGATTAGGGGTTTCGGTGGCCGATATGCATCACTTTGCATTTTTTCACCTTAAAAGGCATTTGCCACGTTTCAGACCACTCCCCAATCTTCCCAAGATCTTCCTGCAGGCGGACAGTATTTCCATCCTTTGCAACATTCATACCAAGCTTGGTATCGTCGTCAAATTTAGAAATCTTGGCAACCATGTTACCGTTGACGTAGATGATGAATAGTAGTGGTCCCAGGACAGAACCTTGAGGCAGGAGCTTGGTAACTGATTGAGAGAAGGACACAGGGGATGAGGAAAGGTATATCTGCGTGTCATCAGCATAGAGGTGAAAGGACAGGCCCAAATCGCGAAGAAGGAAGCCAAGAGGAAGTAAGTAGATGCGAAAGAGGAGAGGACCAAGGACTGAGCCCTGAGGCACTCCAAAATGAATGCGCGCGGGCTCGGAGGAGAGGTTATCGAGCGCGACCGACTGAGTGCGGGAGGAGAGGTATGAGCGGAACCAATCAAATGCAGTGCCCGAGAGACCAAGGAAAGTGTGAAGACGATCAAGGACAATGTGGTCGATGATCTCGAAAGCAGAGGAGAGGTCTAGGAGGACCCTATTCATGGATAATTTTTATACCAGCTATAATCTAGCTGCAACCTTTCTTGAAACAAAAACCCATGTGGTTGGGACTGTTAGGGCAAATAAAAGATATTTTCAAAGGATGTCATAGAAAAAAAATTGACAAGAGGAGAGATAATCACACAGGAAGATCAAAATGGAATACTTGTAATGAAATTGAAAGACAAGAGGGATGTAAGGATGGTCTCAACAAAACATACACACACCAAATATGGTAGAAACGCCAAATAGGTATTCTCACAGACCTCATGAAGTCTAAAGAAGAGCTTCAGAGAAAATTTATATTTAGTTACATAAAAGATGAAAAAGTTTGTTTAAATTTATTAACAAGGAAAAAAGAAAAGTAAATCTTTTTTTCAGGAATTTTTTTTAAGAAAGCCGAGTATCATTATTTTACAAAAAAAATAATATATTCCCAGTAGGTCACAGATGCTATACTATATGATAAAGTCCATTGATTTTATCCACAGTATGAAGAGAGAGCAATACTGAGTAGAAACTGCGTATCCACAATACAGATCCATGGCAGATTTGAACTATGTCACGTATCCATTATATGGATACATGGTAGTCAATGTATTAATGATATAATGGTACCGCATTAGGGGCAACAAGGTGACAGGAAGTTTATAAGAGGCAAGCCAGTTAGATTTAGTGTCAAGCTTTAGATAGATCCAATTCAAATAGCAAAGAGGTTGGAACAAATTATCCCCCAAAAACATGGCCAAATTGGCCTCTAATTATGTGCATGTGTATAAGTGACTTATGGGAGAGAGGCATTGATCTTTTTGATCAGCAAATAGTTGTGCATCATATTTGAATCTGATCCAAAAATTGGCAGTAGCATATATTTTCATGGAGTTTAAATATTCAAGTGGTAAATGCATAGATGCAGTATAGAAAAAAAGAAAGAAAAGAAACTAGAGTGAGTGTTGGATTTTATAAAATTTGGTTATTTCCTTGATAAAAACATACCGTGTTGGACGAAAACAATCAGGTCCAGAATGGCATCCATCTATGTAGTTTGATTCAAGATATAGAAAGGCTCTATCAAGAACAGCACCAGAGAACAAAAGGGCAACAACAGCAATGTAGGTGGCACAAATGTGGTCACTGTACGGTATACATTTTTAAAATGTGTGATCTTCCAGTAGACCATGAATGTATGGAGGCTTTTCAAAGAAAGAAATGATGAGCTATAGGTTATGGACTTTGACCTACAATTAAAGGTTTTAGTTTTATCACTTATCATTTCTAAATAAATGTCTATTTTGAACTCTTTTTCCGATTAGGACCTAAACTAACAATTACCTAACAAAAAACATGAAAAAATATTCTTAGATAATTCGACATTAATGAGCTAATGCAAATTATAATTAAAATCTATAAGGAACATTAATCAATATTAAAGAAGTTAGGCCACCCAAACTGTGAAAAAATATTCTTAGATAATTCAACATTAATGGGCTAATGCAAATTATAATTAAAATCTATAAGAAGAAACATTAATCAATATTAAAGAAGTTATGCCACCCAAACTGTGAAGTTTGTATTACGAGGGGCGGTCAATAAGTTTTGCGAATCGGTAGGGCAAAACAGAGGAAGGGGAATGGCTGTTTGTGGGGGTGTTAGGACAAGTTATGAGAAGTCAGGACCTGCAGCTGCACGCTCCTGCCTCGTCTATTTAAGAAGCAGTACCTGATCGCAGATCGTCAGTCACAAATTTTTCAACAATGGAGAAGGTTGAGCAGCGCGCAGTGATCACGTTTTGACCAAGGAAGGCAAGAATGCAAAAGAGATCCATAAACGCAGAGTTGCAGTGTACACCGACACTGCCCCTTCCTATGCAACCATTGCTCGCTGGAATAGGGAGTTCCGGCATGGTCGTGAGTCCCTTGAAGATGACCCCCATCCAGGACGCCCGTCAGACGTGACCAACGAGGACAATGTGGCCCGTGTGGAGAGGATCATCCTCGAAAATCGACGGGTGAAGGTCGAAGAAATCGAGCGAGAACTTGTAATATCACATGGAAGTGTTATCAACATCATCCACAACAATTTGGCCATGACCAAGGTCTCTGCCCGTTGGGTCCCTAGAAACCTCACACCCCATGATCGATTCAACGTCGTCAAAGTCCACAAGGCCAGAGTTGCACAAGCTGCCCTGCGCGAGTGCGGATTCGAGGAGCTCAACCATCCCCCATACAGTCCAGATCTGGCCCCTAGCGACTACTTTTTATTCCGCCAGCTCAAGGCTGCACTGCGTGGACGCCTGTTTGGGGACGATGAAGATGTCCAGTTCGCCGTCCAGGAGTGGATTGAACAGCAGTAGGGAGATTTCTGGTTGTCGGGAATTCAAAGCCTCAGGGTCAAGTGGCGCAAGTGCATTGAAGTCGAGGGTAGTTATATTGAAAAATAATAAAACACTTTTCCTCATATCTCGTTTCCTTATATCCGAATTGCAAAACTTATTGACTGCCCCTCGTATGATAAGATTTTTAAATTAAAAATTAGTGATTCCAAAGAGTTAATAATTAATAAGTTAATAACCATTGCGATATTTACCTGGTAAAATATCAATAAAAAATGAAAAAAACATTGCAATAAAGAAGTAAGGTAACTGTGTAGCTGTGCTGCGTTGCACTCAAACCCAACATGAACAGACGCGAAACTCACTGATGGACGGAGCTAGGATGTCTCCACTGAAGAGAATGAGAGGTTGGCTGTCGCTAAAAGATTTAAAGGCGGTTTTGAATCGGGCGGCGCCACCCACAGGTTCACGACTTTGTTCTTCGACGTTATAGACATCATTGAAATGAAGGATGGATATGGTGGGAGCCTTTTTACCACTCGGAGCAGGTGGCCCACGTATCGTTTCTTCGGATCTGCTGCTGTACGACTCGTTCGTCAGAGTTTCCGAAGTGACCATTATCTTCACCGATGATCTCCAATTGATGGGAAATGACACGAGACTGAAATGAAATAGAAGTTTATGACAACACCCTTCTCTCATGATACACACGCTGGTAAATAAGTTTATAAGGAGAAATCTGTAAGGAAAGTAGTGAAGTGAAAATGTTTGGAAAAGGACCCGCAGAACCTCATGCAGGAAATGGGGCCGGGAGGGCATTTTGTTTTCCTTACAGTGCCCATCTGACGAATGTCTCTAAGGGCACAAGGCGCCGTAATTCAAATTTCAGCTTGTACTAGGCTACCTTAAAATTACCCAAACCAAACCAAACCAAACAAAGAGTCAAACAACAAACAACACCCCCTTCCTGGCTAAAAAGTAAGAAACAGAGCAGAGAAGAACGAAACACGTTCCGGCGTCGGGTTCAAACCAGCCTCCCCCTGGCGCAGGAGCATGCCAACAACACCAATGATCTAATCTAAAATACATTTTAGATTATAATTTGTTTTCTTAACTGCACCTGTTCCAACCCATAGAACCAAACATTCCCTCTTTTCACCTTTGTTGGTCGATTTGACTGCGCCCCTTAAACGTGAAATGAGCTCGTGCACGCTCCTCTCCATCTCTTGGCACCTTCAAGGGCGCCTTAAATGCACATATCTGTCGTCAAGCCTTCTCTCACTGCTAGGAAGTTATTTTCCTATTGAACGGTCCGCTGATATAAACGAAGCTATCTTCTATTTCCATGTAAATATTTCATTTGCCAGATATTTTCAAATTAAGGTCCCTTGAAAGCTATAGCAGCAATAGAGGAAAAGCCTTTCTTATTAATGATTTTTCCTTCCCGTCCATATACCTATTTGATACTTTGGCTTCCGTTGACAGTTTATAATATTCTCTCACCATGTGACAACTCGACTTATCTTCGTACTGAAGAATGGCTGCGCTTATCGCACTAACTGGCTCCTCGAGGAAAAATTTCCAATTAGCAAAAGGTAATGAAGGCTACACACATTGTTGGGTCAATGAGAGAGAATTCGATTCGCGATACTCATTATCACTCATTCTTTTTATGGCGCAAGGCGAGTTCCTGCAAATAAATAACAAGATTTGGCCTGCAGATTGGCTAATATAGAACGCAAACATCCTTGAGTGTTTTTCACTCGAAGTGTCAAAGAGTCAATGTTGTTTGCTTGTTCGCTGCAATGCAAATAATAATAGCCAATACATTCGGGAAGATATAATGCGAGTTGTATATATTAATAATTAATCAGAGATGGTGTTTTCTTTTTTGTCTTCTTGTGCTCAAACCTTCAAGGCAATATAAAATCAGTGTAAATTTTCTACAGGTAATTTTATGATGAGAAATGCATACAAATTACTAAAATGGGAAATACTGCAAAGCAGTTTCCTAATCGACTCTGGGTCCCCCTATCCCATATCCCCCCTATCAAACATTTACTATGCGGTGCGAACTTCCCATTCTTTCTTAGAGTTTACTGAGTGATGTTTACGGGAACGAGCAGTTCAATTCTGTGAACTCTATCTAAGCTCACGCAGGTTTAAAATGGGTGATTTAAAACTGATTGGACTTCCTCGTCATTACTAAATGCTTCATCCTAGCGATACCAGGTGTGAAGGGCGTAGATTCATAGCGATGACTTCATTTTTACGACTTACTGGGCTACTGACCCAGCATAATCAGATGTATCTCGCCTATGTCCGGAATGGCCCCACACCCCACCTCCGAGTTAATCTAAATATTATTAAGGGAGGCAAACAAAGCCGTTAGCACTCTTCTCCACCCTTAGGTATAAAAGATATAAGAAAAGAGGACGTCATGCTGCTAGATACACACATATGATATCAATAGGAGTCTATTCAGCAAAATTTCAGCTGGGGTCATTATTGTACGCGATATTATTATACACAATTTCTAATGGTCATTGTTTCTTCGTTTGACTCTTTTTAAGCTTCATTAAGCATTCATATTATGTAGCCCTAAAATATTATGCAATATATTTAACCCTGAAAAGCATAATTTGATGTTTTGACTAGTTATCCTCTTTATTGGTAACAACTCAAATCACTTTAGTTCCCAGTGGGCGGTGGGAGGGGGGTTACCGTATGTCGCCTTCTTCACTCGACCCTCGGAGGACCGCGCAGGAGGTACCCTGTGCTAACTGTTACAAGTATGGTACATGGCGTAGCAGTATGTCCTCCGGGCCCGAGTACAAGTAGAAAAGACCCCGACACTGGATTGACTTGAACTCTTTGAGGTGGCCTGGGGAAGTTGGCACGTTCAGCTTTGCCCATTATGACACCAATGTTTATCTACGACTATCCCCTCTAATGTTTCTAATTTCGGGAGTTATTATACCCTAGCTGGCAGCCGCCAAAAATCTATCCGGAATTAGGGCCCCGCAGAGGAATAGCGTGTCTAGTTCGCTACACATGGTACCTGGATGTATCGCACGTCCTCGCGGGACAACCCACCCTACTCCTTCCTTAGTGACCTGCCTATCTTTATTTCGCGTTATCACATACTCTTGTCTACACATTCCAACTTTTTCTCTTGTCATTCCAAAAGGTTCTAGTGACTCTGTGCATTTACTCCTCTTAACATAACATAGCACAGTGAGAGGGTACACCGCGAGACCCCTACATGGTGCTAGAGCCGAAAGTTAACCGGCTAGGGGAGGTATAAGATACGGGAGGGGGGGGGGGCTAGGTCGTCGACTCTCTTCAAAGCTTTCATTGCACATAGAAGGTGGCTACGTCGGCGCCATCTTTTATGGATCAAAGTTGCCATTACGGTGGATAGGGTTGTCAAGGACTATCTTAGCTAAAATTTGAGGGAGGATTACCACCTGTACATGATCACATTCTGTAATTTTCTGATCCTATGGGAAGTTATACCTAAGCCTTGCAGGGCATTGGGAGGTCATAGTGGCTACCTTCTATATAACTTTTGGGGGCTCAATTTAAGATTAGGCACCCAATGTGACTAACCTTGAATTTAATGAAACGGAGGTTCTTATTCTGGAATTGTAAATATTTGGAAAGTCTCTTAGTAGATCGAAACTTACCTTAAATTTAGTTTACTTCACTTTAGAAGTTCTTTTCGTTTATCGTAATTTATCTTTACTTTAGTTCAATCCGGACACCATCATGGGAGGATCAGTGTTTCAAACAACAATTTTACCTTTACTTAACATAACTTAAAGCATTTCAAAGCTTATGTAATCATATAAGTAAACAATATATTTAAATGATCGTTTAAATATTTTTCGATTCAATAAAACTTTCCTCAGTAATTTGCAATATTTTTATTTTCCCTTACAAGTAACCTTACAAGTATATATTTGTCCTCAGGCTAAAGGAGAGACACATCCAAGAGCGCGCTCGTAACCACTAGGTGCCAGGGAGAACGAGGAAAAACGAGATACCTTGTAGCGGTGGAAGGGTTCCCACTCAACCATAAACGGGTTTCCGCTCTACCATCTTCCCAGCATCCCTCGGGCATTGAGACGCTCTCCCCAACTCTGTTTTCAGGAGCTGCTCAAAGATTCTCCGAGTGGAGAGAGGGTTTCCCACTCTCCTATGTTTACAGGGTGAGGGATGGGGTCCTCCTCCGTTATAGTCTTATCCGGACGACTTTTTTTCTTTAGCGATGGTGGACCCATTTTCTTTCCCAAGAGTCAGACAAGAGTGAAAAAAACAGATGAGGCAGCGCCGCCTGGAGTCGCATGCAAGGTGGGCTTAAGTAAATAGGACAAAATCGCTTAGAGGAACATTTTCCCTTAATTCGATTGCCATGAAATCCATGGTAACTAGGGGGGAGCTGCGGAAGCTCGTCACCTTCCGTTCCTCATTAGCTATTTTATACGGACCATAAAGAGGGCGAGCCGCCCGCCTACACTACTAGGGTATAAGGGTTTCGATACCACACCTCCAGGGGATGGGGTCGGGAGGGCGTATGCGCGATTTACACCCGACCTGATGTCTCCGTTCTCCAGGCTTTATTTATTTTTAAGCCACCATCTGGCGATTGCCAAAAAGGGCATAAGTCACCGTAATTAATTTATAGTCAAATACTAGGCTAGTTTAAAATACAAAACAAATCAATAAAAAGAATAAAAATCCCGAACCAACATAACCACAAGCAAAGCCCCCCCTCCCCCCCCCAAAAAAAACAACGATAAGAAAGAAGCACGCTTCAGCGTTTGAGGAGGCCCGCTTTCCGCGGATCAGGATAATGTGACCAACGTCCATGAGAACCAAATAAAATTGAGGAGGCCAAACTCCTCCAAAATGTCGTATAGTCCACAAATCTGTATACACGGACCTGTCCCAAGTATGAAGCCAAGCGGTAGCGACCCCGCTCATCCCGGTACCGTAACAGATAACGTGCACGAAGAACACCCAGATTGGGATATTCAAAAAGGTTTTTTTTTTAAGAGCTCCTCTGGCGACTGCCTACATGGGCACTAGTCGCCGTATTAGAACTGGCCTAGTTCTAAGCTACTTTAAAATAAAATTAAAGAAACGAAAAAAAACCACCCCAAATGGCAAAAAGAAAGCAAGCTCCTGCGTCAGGGGGAGGTTCCCCCGGCGCAGGAGCGTGCAACCTAAAGGAAAAAAAAACATGCAAAAAACAAACCCTGCTTAAATAATAGGGAGAAGGCGGCCTCACCCCAAAATTCAACAAGTCTACCAGTCGATGTGCACTCACTCATCCCAAGTACAAGGGACAGGCGGTAGCGACCCGCCCATCCCGGTACCGGGACAGGTATCGTGCGCGAAGATCACCCAGACTGGGACATTAGACAAGAATGTGCCGAACAGTCTGGGGGACGACGCAGTCGTTGCAATAAGGAGCAGGCAAGCGCTCCATCAAATAGCGATGCGTCACACGAGTGTGTCCGATTCGGAGACGATAGAAAGCAACCTGAAGCCGCCGCGGCATTGGGGGATAGGTCCATGGGAACAGTCGCGGCGCAATGGCACGCAACTTTAAGTTCCCTTCGACCGTCTCCTATCTTCTTTGCCAAGCAGTCCGAAGAGCTGCCCGCATTCTTGTCATGTAGTCGGTGTGAGGAAGAGCGAAACGCTGGTCCGGTCGCAGAGTCCTAGCGGACTCTTTGGCACCCTCATCGGCGCGCTCATTCTCCACAATTCCTACATGTCCAGGAACCCAGCAGAAGATAATCTTGACATCTGCCCGGCTCGCCAAAACCGTGGCGTCACGGATTTCGCGAACCAGGGGATGCGGAGATTCCAATGCCCCGAGAGCACTCAGGGCGCTTTGTGAGTCGCTATAGATCACAATCCGGTCTCCGAACCGGGCACGTCGCGTAATCTCCCTACCGAGGGATGTATTGCCACCAGCTCGGCCGTGAAGACAGACGCAGCGCCTGGTAGAGCCCCGCTGACTTCAAACAGAGGGGATACGGCGTGGAAGCCGACCCCCTCTGGGGACTTGGAGCCATCAGTATACACTGGCACGGTTCCAGCGTGACACGATATGTGCTCCAAAAAGGTCGAACGCAATACTCCCGGCGCAGTACAAGCCTTGGGAGGAGAGGCGTAGCGACAAATAGCCAAATGTGGTACCCTCCAGGGTGGAGTCCTGGGCAGAACCAGGGACGCCACCGGCCCGAGAGCTATATCTACCTCTCAAAGAAGTTTCCTGGCCCTAAACCCAAAGGGCTTAGGGTATGACTGGCGTCTCTCGGCGGCATAGGCACCATCGAGATAACCTGCGGATGCAGTGAGAGCTGTTGGCGACTGAGGGAGACGCCGGGCTCGCGTGTACAGGCGAGTGATGCACTGCACGCGGCACAGAGCGAGTGGCATCTCTCCAGCATCGACCAACAGGCTCTCAATGGGGGAAGTGCGGAAGGCACCGGTCGTTAGGCAAACGCCGGTGTGGTGTATCGAATCCACCTTCCGCAATAAACGCTCGGCTGTGGATGCATAAAATTCGCATCCGTAGTCGAGCTTCGAACGAACAAAGGATCGATAAAAAAGTAGGGGGGGCAGTAGCCCTATCAGCGCCCCAAGCGCTGAGCGTCACGGAACGGAGAATGTCCATGGCGCGGGTACAAGAGACCCTAAGGCTGCGAATATGAGCCTCCCAGGTGAGGCGTCGGTGGAATACAAGACCAAGGAAACGGTGCGACTCAACCACATCCAGGCGCACCCCATTAAGAAACAAATCTGGGTCGAAGTGAAGCTGTGGATGGCGGCAGAAGTGCACTACCTTAGTCTCGGCCAAAGAAAACCGAAACCTGTGCGCTTCGGCATAGCGAGAGACGCGGTTCAATGCCTGTTGGAGTCGACGCTCCAGAGTTAGCATCTGGGCCGTGCCATAAGAGATCGAAAGGTCGTCCACGAAGAGCGTAGCGAGAACATCTTCCGGCAGCACCGAGGTGATGCCGTTGATGCTCAGGGCAAAGAGTGTGACACTGAGGACACTTCCCTGCTGGACACTCTCTTGTTGCAAAAATTCCGATATAAACATTGGGAGGCGTCCCCTCGCCCCCATCGTGTGGAGAGTCTCCATGATACCGTATCGCCATGCGGTATCATAGGCCTTCTCCAGATCGAAAAACACCGTGGCGTAGTGTTGTCTACGAAGGAAAGCCTCGCAGACGGCATTTTCCAGTCGGAGCAGAGCATCCGACGTGGAGTGGAACTTGCGGAAGCCGCAATATGCGGAAGACAGATGGCTTCCACTGTCCAGGAAAAAGATCTAACATTTACCAATTTCTCCATCAACTTGCACACGCAAGAGGTTAGAGAGATTGGGCGGAAACCGGTCGGAGTAGAGTAATGTCTCCCCGGTTTGCGAAAGGCGAGCACAGTAGCGATTCGCCAGGAGTCTGGGAGAAGACCTTCCACCCAGATCCTGTTGAACAAATCTAACAGAAAGGCCATGCTTCGCTCACCCAGGTGTCGAAGCATGGCGTACGGGACATCGTCCGGACCATAGGCGGTGTACGCGCATGAAGCGAGAGTGGAATGCAACTCACTCACAGTAAACTTGTCGTTGAAGGGTTCTCCGCCTCTGGATGTAAAGTCCAGCCGGCGGCCTTCCGCGACATCACGACGTGCATTGAATGCTAGCGGAGCAGCATCACGGCTAGAGAATGCGGAGAAAGCGGTCGCTAAGGATTCCGCCACGGACGCGGGGTCCAAGATTGTGGTCCCATTCTCATGGAGAACGGAGGGGGGTCCTGCGAGAACTTGCCCCAAATCCTTTTGACTCGCTTCCACAACTCAGCTAAAGGGGTCTTCTCGTTAAGTGAAGACACGTATGCCCACCAAGAAGAGCGGCGGGCGTGCTTCGAAATATACCGGAACCTAGCCCTAGCCCGTCGAAATTCAGCGACAGTGAAATCGTTCGGGCGGTGCTTATAGCGCATGTAGGCATAACGCTTCTGTTTGAGGGCCGTCTCACACTCGGCCGACCACCATGGGAGTAATCGGCGTGCAAATCGGCCAGACGTCCTAGGAATAGTAGTCAGGCCCACGGCGATGAGGTTGCCGGAGAAGAACTCAACGGCCTCATCTAGCGACCTAAACTCCTCGACTGAGATAGAGAATTCAGTCATTTCCTGAAATGCAGGCAACCGCGCCCGCGCCAAGCACCACCGAGGTGGTCTCTCAGGCGGCAGTTGCACTGAAAATTATATTTGAATGGGAAACTGATCACTACCATGGAGGTCATCGACCACCCCCCAATCAAAATCAGGCTGTGCATCCGAAGAGCACAAAGATAGGTCAAGGCAAGAAAATGAAGCGGTTCTCAGACAGTGATGCGTAAACTCATTCACGTTCAGGACACCCATCTCAAGCTCTTCGATCAGATCGGCAAGGACTTGTCCCCTGGGATTTATGAAGTAATCTTCCCACAGAGGATGCCTGCCGTTCAGATCTCCAAGCAAGAGATAGGGCCTCGGCAACCGTGCCACGACGCAGCGGAAGTCCCCCGCGTCGGAGTCAGCTGACGGTGGAATGTACGCAGAAATAATAGTATACCTCCTATCCAGGTGCAGCTGCACAGCCACTGCCTGAAAGGAGGTATCTAAAGAGAAAGGAAGAATGGAGACATCATGCCGGGTGTAAACCGCGCATCCCCCAGCCCGGCCATCCCACGGTGGTAGGGTCGCAAGACCCTTATACCCCGGGAGGGCGGGCAGAGGGCACGCGCCTAGCATGGTCCCCTGCAAAATGATAGCTAACGGGGAACGGGACGAGACGAGCATCCGCAGCTCCTCCCAGTTGGCCCGGAGTCCACGGCAATTCCATTGAAAGAATATGCCCTCCAGGCCTAACTCGGAGGAGACGCGGGGGCCCTCCTCGAATTGAAGACCCTCACTGGAATGGCCGTACGCTTCCTGGGGGCAGAACCCCAGGCGCTGTTGGCCGGACAAAGCGCTGAAGGCACTGTCGCCTTCGAGGACTTATTGGGGAAGGTTGGGCTCGCCATGCGAGTCTTTTCATCCCTCCGCGTCGAAACCTTAGGCGGGCGTTGAGTCTTTGGAGGCGGGGGGGCCCTCTTTTCGAGGAACCACCGTCTCCGAGCCACTCGCTCCACCTTGGGGCGTGGGCAAAGGAGCAGAAGCTCCTTTGTTGCTGTCCTCCTTTCGTGGACAGCGTTAGGAACCCTAAAAGATGGCCTACCGACCATCTTCAAGAGTGTTGCCTGCTGTGAGTCTAACGACTCGGTGGAGGCGCGTGGCCGTTTCGTCTTACGGGAAACGGTCACGCTTGGGGAAGAGGGGGGAGCCCTGGTTTTAGCCGGGGCTGGGTGTGAACCCTTTTTGCCGCACGCTTTACCAGGGGAGCACCCGGGTGGAGTAGAGCCCGCAGAAGGGCTCCGAATGGGCGCGGAAACAACCGTGCTCGTTGGCCTGGATGGGCCAGGAGGAGAGGGTGTCTTTCTAACTATTGAGGCATATGAGGCCCAGGCAGAGCCAGGTGCGCCAGGACCAAGTCCTTAGCCTCGCGGAATGAGAGTCGATCCTGGGCCTGAAAGGCCAGGATTTCTTTCTCAAGGAGATATGCACCACATAGCTTCGAAGAAGCGGGGTGCGGCTCTCCGCAATTGACGCACTTGGCCACACACGATTTGGACTTATCGTGTGCGACCTTGGAGCAATTTACACAGACTTCAGGTGACCCCGACTTTTCACGTCTACATGAGCGATTCGTATGGCCGAAGCAGTGACAGTACTGGCACGCACCGACTCTGGGAGCTTGTCACAGTCGAACGTGACGATGAGTTTAGGGGTGGGTCTTGAGGCCCCTCCCTGTTTTCTCATCACACGTTCGAACTTGACCGCCATATGGTCGGCCAGCTCTAGGGTGATGTCCTCAATGGAGTAGTCAACGAGTTCCCTCACATAAACTACTGCTTTCACAAAGTTCATGGTAGAGTGCGGCGTCACACTCACCGGGGTGCCATGAAGTGTCCGAAGAGCACATATCTTGGCCGCCTCGGCGGGATTCGCCGCATTCGCCAGAAGGCTCCCGTCCGAGAAACGGGTCACCTTCGGCTCTCTACCAATTGCACTACCTATTCCTCTCCTCTGATGGATTATGTTGCCATTGGACAACATGGTGCCTTCAGTGGAGCGAATATCGAGGAAGCGTTTGAAGCCAGCGGGCTCGAAAACGCCAGGTACCTCTGAATCAGGGGCCCCGATATCATCGAGGCTCCGCCCTGTGCATTTTTGGTCTTAGTCAGTGGCTCCGCAACCATGGGGGGGGGCAGAGGGGCGGGATGTGCCGATCTTGGCTTGGTGGCTTGCCAGAGTGGCAGCAGACCCATCCGTTCCCGCAGCCCCCGCGGATGGAGAGGGGCCCCGAGTCTTCTTCGTCTTTTTGGTCTTGGTCTTTTTCTTTTTTGGAGAGGAGGGCGGGGAATGAACCCGCTTCTCACCTCCGCCGGTAGAAGCCCCCAGGCCAGATGGACCGGCCTCAGCCAGGTCCTTCTCTGAAATGGAGAAGGTCCTGGTAGTCGTGGGGGCACCGGTCGGAGGAGATCCCTACCCTCCTTGTACTTCTTCAGAAACCACAGCCGTTTGAGGAGGACCTTGCATAGGGGCGGATTCGGGTTCGGTGCATGGCGCCGAGCACGGATTCCCCCCCCCCCCCATGGAAGGCCCTACCGTCTGAGGCTGGGTTTCCTCAATGACCATGGCTATCTCATGGCCATGCCCCCCAAGACACCGCAGGTCCCGTTGGCAGTATCGTCACTAGTCTTGTGTAGGAAGGCATGGGCCTTGACCCGGGCAAGGTTCAATATTCTTGCCAGCAGGTCTTTTGAGGGAAGCGACCAAAGGGGCCTGGCTTCCCTCTCGCCCCTAAGGGGGTTTGCCCTACCGAGCCGCTTCGATGTGGAGCGGCTGGCTAAGAGCTGCCTCCTTGCTTTCTTGGCAGTCCCCTTGGAAAGAACAGAGGGGACTGCCGCTGGTAAGAGGGAGGTGCCCGAAATCACCTCCAGAGAAGGGGGTGAGGGGGAGTCCCCTTCACCCGTAGGCGTAGGAGAGGAGTAAGACTTCTCTCCGTTTGAAGAGAAATGGAGGGTCCCCTTCGCAAGCACAGGGATGGGGACCTCCATTTTTTTGGTGGAGCTGCCCGAGGGCGGCTCCGTCACTGTTTCAGGGGAAGTTGGGGTTCGGTTTTTTTGTTTTTTTTCATCATTGGGCATGGTGACCCTTTTTGTGCTACGGGACGCAATCGCTCATCACCTCTTGCAGTTGCCCGCACTGCAAGAGGTGCTTACAGGCCTAGCATAGCTAGGCGCCGCCATTTGGGACCACCCCTCCCGCCTGGTGGCCTGGCAGTCCATCGGCATGGCGGCTCCACCTTAAACACGGCGTAAAATCAAGGATAGACGGTAAAGTGAGGAAAAGGGATGTGAGGAAGGTATGGGTGGGGATGAAGCAGGTTGTTAAAAACCAGCCACCCCAGACCGGAGCTCAGGGGTTAGGGAACATTGTCCCCCACCCCCTCAGCCCCGATGCGGGACGGTTGGCTGAGAGGAAGGTCAGCATCTACCCTGTGAAATTAGAGGCCGACCAGAGAAAGTTGTGGGAGAGGTTGTATGAAAAGCGAGGAAACAAGTGTTTTGAAAGAAGGAGAAGAGGCAGAGCTGGGGTCGGACGGGGCGCTGAGTCCCATCAGCATGGTGGCCAGGATGGCAAATCGCCGCGCCCCTTACGGGGGGTCCTTACCACAAAACCGACAGCAAGGGCTGATTTGAACATTACCTGAAACAAGATGACCGTGAGTAAGTCTTGTGTGGCCAATGCAAACTCGGCGAAGGGCCACCTCCAACGACCGCAATCTATGACGGCTCGAGGACCAAGAGTGAACAGAATTTTTAATTTTGTACAGTTCCAATTCATTCTGCCACAGTTGAAAAATATACTTTCTTATTGATGGAAAGTAGTCCCTAAAAGGCAGAGCCGTGTTCTCCGGGGAAACAGAATATGCTGAGTGGGCCAGCCGATCAGCCTTCTCGTTGCCCAGGACCCCCACATGCCCAGGGACCCAGCAAAAAATAATTCTATATCGGAACGCATTTTGGACCAGCCAGTTGCAAATTTCTGTGGCTAGGGGATGGGACGCATTAAAAGGTCTAATTGACTGTAAGACACTCCTTGAGTCGGAAAAAATGACAAAATCATTAAAAGGTAAAATTTGGATGAACCTAAAGGCTAAAATGATTGATGGAAGTTCAGCGGTAAAAATGGATCCTGCTAGCGGCAAAGATAAAGTTAGGAATTCTCCTCCTGGGTAGATGGCTGCGGCGCCCACGCCACTGTCCGACTTGGAGCCATCCGTGTATAATGAGCAGCATTGTTTGTGCGAGGTCGAATGCTCTAAGAACAGGCTCTTAATGATGCGAGGGTCCATGAGAAGAGCACGCCAACTAGAGGTCAGTAAGGATGGGAGGGTAAGGACCCTTGGGGCACCAGGTTAGAGAAATGATCTCCTATGCGAAGGTTCAAGGGGCGGGGTAAAGATGGCAACTTATCAAATGCCGCCGTTGTTACGGCAGCATACAGGCATCTGTAAACCTCTGATACAGGGGCTTGCTGTACTCGGCAGAGGTATTGCATTCAGATTTGAAGTCTATGGTAGGGCAAAGGGAGTACCCCACTCTCGAAATAAAGGCTATTGACAGGAGAAGTACAAGAGGCTTCACTGGAGAGACGAACTCCGGGGTTTCGAATGAGGTTCAGCATTTTAAGGGCTGAAGGGGAAGCCGCTGAGTAAATTTGACAGCCATAATCCAATTTGGATTGGACGAGGGCTGTGTATAATGTCCACCCTGTTCGTCGGTCGCTTCCCCACGAAGTGTGTGAGAGGACTTTCAAAATGTCTAGAACCCGCAGACAGCACGTTCGAAGACGGCGTAGGTGTGGTAACCAGGATAATTTTGGATCTTGAGTTACGCCCAGAAACTAAAACTCAGACAAACTCTATATCTTCGCCTTGTAGGGAGATAGATGGCGGAACAAGAACCCCCCTCTGCCTCGGTGGAAATACATTGCTCTGGTTTTGTTCGTGGAAAAGCGGAATCCCTTAAGTTGTGCTCTCTTGGAGACAGCATCGACCGCCAGTTGTAGTCGACGCGCTACGGATGGAAGGCGAGGTGAGGAACAGTATAGTGCTAAATCATCGACAAAAAGAGTTGCCGATACAACCTCTGGGAGAGACGAAATAATATCATTGATCACAATTATAAAACATAAAACACTTAAAACACTGCCCTGAGGAACTGCCTTCTCTTAGGGCTGCAGGTCAGAGTATGCGTCTACAACACGTACCTTTAAGGATCGAGATGCTAAAAAACTTTGAATAAGTGATGGTAAAAGGACTCTCACCCCCCAGTCGTATAGCTGCGTCAAGATGCCGTATCTCCATGTTTTGTCGTAAGCTTTCTTAATATCAAAAAATATGGTCAGGACTCGGTGCTTTAATGAGAAAGCTTTCCGGACCGATCCCTCGAAACGTACTAGGAGGTCAAGGGTACTATTACCTTTGTGGAAGCCACATTGAAATGGAGAGAGGAGGTGATTGGTTTCTAGGAACCAGTTTAGGCGCTCCAACACCATTTTTTCCAGCAACTTACTCAACCAGCTGGTAAGAGCTATAGGGCGGTAGTGATCTGCGTCCAACCCGTCCCTGACTAGTGTGATAAAGGGTAGGATGATCCCAATGCGCCATGATGATTGGTAAAACCCCCTCACCCATATAAGGTTGTACAAATCAAGTAAGAAGAGAGTAGAGTGTGGATATAGGTGCCGAATCATATCGAAATGGATCTCGTCAAGGCCAGGGGAAGTAGCTCTGAAAAGGGACAAAGAACTACGCATCTCATGGATGCTGAATAGAGCAATATATGAAAGGTTAGATTTAGTTGTGAAGTTGAGACAATGAGACTCTTCTTTTGATTTGTAGGGTAGAAAAGCCTTATCGTAACGGCTGACACTGCTGACAGCGCCCAAATGGTCAGAAAAAGCATTGCTGACCGCCAGGCTGTCATTCTCCAAGGAACCGTGTAAGTTGAGTGTCGGGGCATGATGATCAGCATAACAGCCCCTGATCTTATTGATTCTCTTCCAGATCTTAGCGGTAGGTGTCATAGAGGAAATTGATGAAAAGTAACGGCGCCATGAATTTCGGCGAGCCTGACGAAGGGTTCTTTGGCAAAGCGCACGAGCTCGGTTTCGGTGGACCTTGTTGAACAAAGTTGGGTCCTTTCGGAATGGGGCATGAGCTAACTTGTAGTTTTTGACAGCTGGTGCACACGCCGACGTCCACTAGGGCACGGTTGAGTGACATGGGGCGGGTCGCCTCCGTGGAATGGCCTATGTTGCTGCATTGTAGATAGTCGATGTAAAGTATTCTACTGCCGCGTCCACTCAATTGAAGGTTGCCGAGGATGCATTTGTGAAGGACGCCTCTTAGAAACCTTCCCAATCTGCATGACCTAAGCCCCACTTAAGGGGCATGGTTGTATGAGGGCTAGCTTGAAGACCAACGAGACAATAGGGAAGTGGTCACTCCCATGGAGATCGAAAGAATTGACCATCGAAATTCCGTGAAGCAATCCGGGGAACAAACAGACAGGTCAACACAGCCAAAGGAGTTCGTCTGGACATAATAAGAAGTAAAATCGCCAGTGTTTAAAATACAAAGAAAGTCAGATAATAAAATAGACTCTAAAACACTGCCTTTGGCATTCCGAGTGATGTCGCCCTAGCATGGGTGACGGGCGTTAAAATCTCCTAGTAATAAGAATGATGGGGGGCAACTAGTCTATAAGTTATAAAAGGTCGGGTCTTGGCAATGATAAACAAGGGGGTAAGTAAATAGAGCAAACGGTAAAAAGCTTAGTAAGAAAAACTCTCAAGGCAACAGCATAGAGGGTAGTATGTAGGGGGGTGGGAGATACATGGTGGGATGAGGATACCATGATTGACACCCACCGAAGAGAACAGCTTCCAACAGGAGCAATAGGGTTGAAAGTGAGAAAATCGGGTACCGTCGGAAAGGGCCATGTACCTAGTTTATTCTTCTGAAGACAAATAACAGCGGAGTGGAGAGTCGTCAAAAGAATTTTGAGTTCTTCCTACTTTGGAAGAACGCCTTGACAATTCCATTGTAAAATGGAAGATATTATGTGAGACGGTTAGATACCACTGTAGGTATCTTTTTCTCTTTTGTTGCCGATATTGTGTTTGAGGTTCGTCCCAAAGAGATTGAAGGACGGAGAGCAGATTTTGAGGAGCCTGCTTTTGCAGGGGGAGAGGTCCTAGAGGGAGCAGTGACTGGGGCTATTTTCGAGGGTTTTGGAGAACGACCGAGGCCCTTGATTGTAATTCGGGCTCACGTCCTGGTGAAAAAGGAAGATCGAGAAGGGATTTTCTGCCGGTAGATCCGGATTCATGGGTCGAGGGGATTTTCAATGTCTGAGAGGCTGGTCCAACCAACACGATTGGTGATGTTGGAGTATCAACTGCTTCCATTGGATCATGAGTAGAAGGTTGAGTGGAACGAACAGGCGATCTGAGCGGGGTGTGTGGAGCTGGGTGTATATCTGCGATCGTTTGGATCAGGATGGGGCCTAAGTCCTGTAAAGGGTGGAACGGACTTAAGGGCATAGAATGTTCAGCAATAGGGGAAAAGTCCATTGAAGATTCTCGGGGTTTGGCAGAGTCATCTCTAGAGGCTGCCCGCTTATTGGTGGTTGATGACCCAGGTGAGGAATCCTTCCTCTTACCATTGGGCTTTGGGTCTCGGGGCCGGGTGGATGAACCTTCACTGGTCGATGTTGAGGATTCTTTCAGATAGCATCTGATGTTTTCAAGTGTCTCACCCTTAGCGTCTCTCCCAGCAAGAGCTGCTGGAAAGAGGGGGACTACATTGGTTATCTCGGTGTGAGAGCGATACTACGACTGTATATCCTGAATGTTTCTGACGCTGCGATTAGATGTAGGATGAAGTGCTTCAGGCGTGTCAGAACTCGAATGTGAAGGTAGGTTTCGTCTAGCGTCACGTAAAACGTCAAAGAAGATACGGCCGAGTGGTGAGGTTTGTGCTCGAGCAGGCTGGCGGGCCTCTCTCATCTCTAGACGTAGAGAGTGGCGCAAAGCAAGCACCTCCTTTTCATATAAAAATATAGAGCAGAGTTTTGAAGCAGCACTGTGGCTACCTCCGCAGTTGGCACAGTGAGGTGTTTTGGTGCATTGGAGGCCATGGTAGTCAAAGCTACAGTTCAGGCAGGAGCGAGAGTGCCGACAGGCACGGTCAACATGTCCAAATTGATTGCAATTGAAGCAACGTCTGGCTAGTTCGACGTAGGGACTTACCTGGACACGAAGGTTCCCAGCTTTAATATACTGCGGCAGTTCTTGTCGTTCGAATGTTAAAATCAGTGTGGCGGTTGGGACTCTAGTGAAGCCTAATGTTTTAGTCGCCCTGTGTACGTGTGTGACACGTTGGGTACTAAGCTTGCTCTGAAGGTGGGTGGGGTCGTAGTCCATTAGTTTGTTTAAACTACCGACGCCTTTGACAAATTTCAGACGCGGATTGGGCGAAACAGTTACTGTAATTTCAGTTATCAAAGATAGATTTCGCACAAGGTTGTGTTGAGAGTGGGATGACACCTTGACTACGACAACACCACTACCTCTTGACCACATCGGTGGGGTTCACCACTGCAGGACTCAAAAGGTTCATTGACGTCGAAAACATCGACTTTTGCAAGTGGGGTGTCGGATCAAGAACTCATGACAAGAAAGCGATGATAATCTAAATCTGGGTCTACTTCGTTGTAATAGGGGTTCAACGAGCGAGGGAAGACTGAAAGGGCAGCTAAGGGACATTTGGCACGAGAACCCTTACGAGAAAGGGAGGTTTTAGGTTTATGGCTAGCCATTGCAAAAAGAAAAAACTTCGCATTCTCCCTCGGGACTCCCCACCATGCTGGCCTACAAGGATCCGGCACTACTGCAACCCTACAATCAGTTACGTCGATTATGTCCTCCTGGAGAATGACTACGGATCCAACACAACATCTTTAGAAACCTAAGAGGCTGCCCGAGTTCTCCTACGCACGGAGAAAAGGGGCCAACGATGGGTTTCTCCTTGGGCATTCGGTAGACAAAGGCGGTGGAGATGGCCAGCCTCTTCCATCTTCATGAAACAATTCGGAATCAATCCATAAAAGGAGCAGAGGTCGGGTATCCATAAGGACCACTAGAGGAGAAGGAAGAGGCAGAAGTAAAGGACAGTGGAAGAACGTAATAGGGGAGGAGAGAAAGAGAGGCATGTTAAAAGTCTTGTTGGCAGCACCATCGGGACCATTAAGGGGCCAAGAGCTGACCCCCGCTCGCCACGAGAAGACCAGAGCCTCTCTGGGAACAACCTCTGAAGAAAAGATACCAGAGAGGGAGGGAGCCGCTGGTGCAGAGGAGACTACAGATGAGGGTTTTGAGGACGAAGCCACTTTACACATAGGCATAAAAAGATAAACCTCCTGTTCAATACAAGAGGGTTGGGGGAGCCCCTGAGAAAGCACAGTTCAGTTTCGGTTTGTGTATAGAAAGAACAGAGAGGGACTGCTGTAATACGGCAGTCAGGTAGTCACAGAGGAGCGTTGCGGAAAATAATTAAGAAAGGGACAGCGAGAGTAGATAGGTCGGTGGCTATACACCGAAGCGAGGTGTTGTTATGAGGGTGTAGGTTATGTGGTATTGACTGGGCGAGGGTTGGGGGCAAGTCAGGAGGGGGAGGCTGACAGCTCATCCGGAAACGCGTTATTCACGATGCCTATTGGTTTATGCGAAGAACGGTACGGGCGGCAGGTGTTCGTGGGCCGGGGGATATCGCGGCGCCATCGCGTACCTTCTCACGTGTATCGAGGTGTAAAGTGGGTCTGTGGTGAGTTTACCGAGTTGTTTTGTAAGTCTGGTGCGAGCGTAAGTGTTGAGAGGAGTTAGTTTGTTGTTGTTGTGTAGTGCGTCCATTCTCGAGTACAGCGGCGAACGGCAAGCGCGCTTCAGAGCAGAGTTCTGAATGCGCTGAGCCTTTCGCTTCCAGGTGTCGCTCGCAGCTACGAGCGACAGTGGGGCGTACGTGAGAATGGGACGCACGAGTGCTTTATATAAGTGTAGTTTTAGTTTTTTACTCGCTGGGTAGAACCTACCCAGCGATGCGTTTGTGCGTGAGGCTCTTGCTTGTATTATGTTTTGGTGTAAGTTGAACCTGAGGGATTTGTCGAATGTTACCCCCAGGATTTTGGTGCACTGTGTGAATGCGAGCCTTGTTGGGTTTTGGTGGATCATGTCTGGTGTGTGTGAGTAGATTTGTAGGTTGTGCATGAAGTGATCTCTAGCGCCGTAGAGTGTCATCTGTCTTCTGAGGATTCGTGGCAATCAGCCATTTATCCTCGTAATCTGTCTTCTCATCAAGTATTCTTTGTGCTTGGAGCGCGATTTCTTCGGGGGCCCGGCCACTGACGAGAATGGTCTCGTCGTCGGCGTAGGCCACTATGTATGTGTGAACATAGTTTTCTGGTGGGCATGGGGTGTCATTTGTGAACATAATGTAGAGTGTGGGTGCCAGAACGCTTCTTTGGGGAACGCCTGAGCGTGGTGTGAAGGGTCTTGAAAGGGTGTTGTTGTATCTGATGTAGCAGCGCCGTCCAGTGAGGTAGTGTGAGAGGAGCCTTCTGGTGCAGAGAGGTAACTCCGTGTTGTTGGCGAGTTTCCAACGGAGTCCCTCGTGCCACACCTTGCCAAAGGCTTTCTCCACGTCCTTACTGACGGAGAGAGTCTTTTGGTGTATCTGTCGTTTCTTCTGTATTCTGTCGTGTACGATGGTCACGGCCGCCTGAGTGGACCTGCCTCTCCTGAACCCGTATTGATGAGGAAAGAACCAGTCCCTCTCTTCCAGGAACTCCGGTAGGCGGCAGTTGACCATTCGTTCGAGTATTTTGCCTAGGTGCTCTAATAGAGTAATAGGCCTGTAATTGTTTGGGTGTTTTGGGTCTTTGTGTTGTTTATGAAGGAGTATATTGTGAGAGACTTTGAATATTTTGGGGAAGTGGCCTGAGGCTAGTGAGGCATTGAATAGATGTGTGAGTGTGGGGTATATGTCTGCGGGGAGGTTATGTATGAGTGTGGCTGGTAGACCGGAGGGGCCGGGAGCGCGTTTTGGTGTCGATTTTATGTAGTGTTTTGTTTCCTCGACGGTGATTGGAGTGGTAAGTGTGGACGTATAGTCGAGCACCTCCATACGTATCAGGGGGGCAGGCCTCAGCTCGTGAGCATGAGTCCGGCACCATTCCTGATTGTCTTGGAAGTGCTCCTGCGCATGTGATTTTGGTGGGTTGTGGGTGTGTACTGTGTCCCAGTGGGACCTGAATGCGTCGAGGATGTCATTAGTGTCTGTGAGTGTGTGGTTGTTTATTTTCAGTGTTATTGGTTTGGATGGTTCCGTACCCAGCATCCTTTTCACGTGCCGCCAGAAGAAGGAAGGGTCCATGCAACGGCTGTCGTCTGCGATGCGGACGACCTCACGCCACTGCCGGTTCCTATCTAGCTGCACGCATTGAAGGATGCGGGCACGTAGTTGGTTGATGTTCTGTTGTCGTGGACCTCTGGTGTAGTGGTTGTTGTACTGTGTGATAAGTCTCTGTGTGTGTATTAAAAATGTGAAATGATTTAAGCAGGTGTAGTTTTGGTGTGATGAGTGTAGAAAGCACAGGGGGACCACCTCCTTTTCTAAGGTGGAGCTGCCCGCAATCCGTTCCAAAGATGACAAAAGGAAAGTCCCTTTACTGCATGAAAAAAGGTGAGCGCAGAGTCCCTCCACCGGTCGAAGGGGTGTCTCTCAATCCAGGATGCCTCTTGGCTTCGGGTTCCGCAGTGGGGTAGATCGCAAACCTCCTTTTCCCAAAGCCTGCATTTATGCCCTTTCAAAATAAGGCATAGTTGCAACGGTTATTTATTTATTTAGTTAGTTAGTTAGTCAGCGCCAATGCCCCCATGATCCTGGGAGGATCCCCGACCGAAAAATGAAATTTATATAAAGTCAGTATAACAATCGCTGGTCGGCCCGAGGGCCCAGGGAGCCGGTCCTCATTTGGGGAGAGGTGCCAGTAAGTATATGTTTTGACACCAAACAGCGTCCGGGTGGAAACCTTCGTCACCTCGGGGAAGAGGGATCTGTTCCGCGTTAGAGGTACGTGGATACCGATACCCATCTGCAGGATTCCTTGGAACAGAGAGTGCGTGTGTGTTGTGATGTGAAGGATGGAGAGAGAAAAGAACTGCGCTGCTATTTGTGTCCGCTCATGCCGGGATTCAGGGAACCCGGTACCGCGGCGTTGGGAGGCCAACGCTAGCATGAGCTCTGCAATGAGGTTATGTGTGGAGTCTTCGTTCAAGGAGCGAAATCACGACGGGAAAAGAGGGTTAAAGGGGGGAGGGGAGTTAGGATCTCATGTTAAACACAGGTTAAGGAAAAGTATTATTCTCTAGGGGGTGGAGTGATGGGCAAGGCTGAAGGGGGATGGGGGACGGGGATGGCGGCCAGTGGCAAGAGTGGTTCCTCCTCTGCATGACGTAAGCGGTCTCTGAACTGATCTGGAGACGTATTCTTGACAAATTTCTTTTTACCTGCCTCCTGGATCAGCTATGAGGGAAAGAGCAATGTTGCAACAGTAAGGTTCAGCCGAGCCTTTCCCTTTCGTTATTCCTTTTGGTAACTGAATATGTCATTGACTGAGATAAGATGAATGTAATTTCCATTTATTTTCTGGGTAGTTTTGTGGTTGGTGAGGGAAGGTGATAGGAGACGGGATGGGAGGGGTACTTTCTGCGGGGCTGATGTGCGTCTACACCACTTGTTTGGTGGAAGAGTTGATCCGAGTGAAATGAATTCTATTTTGTTATGAATATTTATACTTCTCCTTAAGTAATGTATTTACTAGTTAATTTTAATCTCGTCTCTCTCCATTTTCTACATTATAAACCAAAAATGAATTGAAAGGAATAGCAAATGTTGGTTTAGCGTCGCCGGTTCGAAAGCTTGGAATGATCTCTACTTCACTTAGTCATTCACGTCTCACTTAGTCAACACCCATTGGTCAAAAGCCATTCCAGAATTACTGCTGTCAATATTCCCCGTCACACGGTTATGTTGAAGAAAAGTTCGTTTTAATTCGCTCACTCAATATTTGGGTATTCATTGGTTCGCTTTCATTTTTTTTAACAAAATGACTAACAAATACCTTCGCAAGGAATGCCGGGCCCCTCCGGCTTCTAGCGAGCAAAAGAGACGCTTTCATTTGCTCTAAAATTCAAAAATCGTCACAATTCTCTCGTTAGAAATTGAAGGCGGAGATTTTGCCGGCGTGTGTTTTTCCACTATAATTTAAAGCGCAATAACAACGAGGCCCCGCCACGCAGAAAGTTGTAAGAAAAAATGAGCAAAGTAAGTAGTGAAAGGAGCAGGAGTGAAAATAGTGGAGGATACATATGTATAGCCGCAGGTTCTAGTGCAGGCAGTGAGGCAGGGACGCTGGGAGGCGTGTCGCTCATCCGGGTTTCACTAGTAGCAGGGCCATTGACCATCCATCCTCTTGCGGGTTCTGGTTCGAGGGTGGCCTTTTAATTTTAAATAAAATGAAATTCTCACTCAAACGAGCACAGGTTAGGTTAGGGCGTCTCTTAATGTTTGGACTCTTCGTGGAGGAACCAAAGAGGGAAGCCTCGATGTAAATTCGTTGAAACCGAGATTGGCAGCAACCGTGCGGCGGTTGAAAGGCATATGATTGTCACTCAACGAGGCGCTGGGAGATTGCCATCAATGCTATTTGGATCGGGTCCTTTGTCAAATTTTAGCGCAATTACCCAACGGACGCCGAAGAAAAGACTGCCGCCCTTACAGGGGCAGGTCATGCTAATAATAGAAACAAAAACTGAAACCAATAATGAAAATAGCATAGCCGCCAAAATTACACGGAATAAACAAAATCCTAAAAATAGGCTTTTAAAAGGCAAAGATAAAAAAATAAGGGTAAAGCAAAAAAAGAAGAGGGAGGGCAGGACACAGGCATGAGCACACAGGAAAAGAATCCCAAATTTATATTAAAAGAAGGCCAGCCTATTCCAAGAACTAAACAAGGGGGGGAAAGTCCCTCCATTGTTCTAGGTCGTTTTGGCATAAGATGATAAACGGTTATTGCATTGATGGTTTCCCATGGTTCAAATCACTTTCAAGTCCCTTTGAATGTCTAAATGAGGCTTCTGCTACTAGATGGCGCCATCCAGCGTCAAATCCGATGGCAGATTTGAAATCTGCAGCGTGAATAACCATATGTTTCATATTCATATGGGTCATTTCATGGCTCTAAATTGGTACAATTGAACTTTACTCCTCTTGAAAAAAATGCGACGCTTAGACTTGGCGCTTCGCTGCAGGTAAAAATGCGCCAAATCTGTGTGAACGAATACACCCCGAAGACACGAGACAAGCTGTAGCTACCCCCCTCGCCCCATTACCGGCAAGGTAACGTGCGCGATGGTCTCCTCCCCCCACCCCCACCCGAGTAAGTTGTGGGACTCGAAATGAATCTGCCCTACAGTCTAGGGAACCATTGGACGTCGCAGTGAAGTGTATTGGATTTGTTTAAGCGCTCATCTGTCGACTTCTCAACAAGGAACAAGTGGCTGAAATGATCCTGCAGCCTAATGCTAGGCAAACGTAAAAAAAAACACCCACCAAAGCAAAAATAAAAACATAGAAAAGCAAAACATGAAGTAGAAAAGCAAGAAAAAGAATAAGGCACTCTCCAGAGTCGGGAGGGGGGGGGGGGGAAGGCGATGCATGAGAGTGCTAATAGTACTAAAGGGAGTCAAATAAAAGGGAGGAGGCCAGACCGCTCCAAAAAGGGAGATAGTCCACAATTATGTGTGCAAGAACCTGTGCCAAGTACAAAGAACAAATGTTAGCGAGCTACCTCCCTCGTTCGGTACTGGGACAGTAACGTGCGCGAAGATCGTTTGGAGAGTCTCGTCTTCCTGTTAAGTGAAAACATATATACCCGGCAGGAGAAGCAGCGGGCGTGCTTCGAAATATACAGTAACCTAAGTCTAGCTCGACGAAATTCACAGATAGTGAAATCGTTCGAACGGCGCAACTAGCGCATGTAGGCATTACGCGTCTGTTGAGGGCTGCCTCACACTCGGATGACCACCGTGACAACGGTCTACGTGCAAAATCACCAGACGTCCTAGGAATAGTAGTTAGGTCCACGGCGATCAAGTTCCTAGAGAAGAACTCAACATGCTCATCCCCCCAGACCTATACTACTCGACTGGGAGAAAGAAATCAGTCATTTACTGAAATGTGGGAACTTCGCCCCGCGCCAATCACCACAGGGGTGGTCTTTAAGGCGGCAGCGGTCCAGAAAATGATTTGAATGGAAGTGATCACTACCATGGAAGTCATAGCCCACCTCAGAGCCAAAATCAGGCTGTACATCCCGATAGCACCGGTTAGATCAAGGCAGGAAAATGAATTCGTTCTCGGGTAGGGATGTGTAAACTCATCCACATTTAGGATACCTATCTCCAACTCCTCGATCAGGTCGATGAGGACATGACACCTGGGATTGATTGAGTAGCCTCTACAGAGGAGGTATCTACCGTTCAAATCCAAGAGCAGTGGAAAAGGCCACGGCATTCGTGCTACGATATGATGCAGGGCAAATCCGCCGTGTCGTAGTTGGCTGACGATGGAATGTGCGCAGAAATAACAGTATACCTCTTATTCATATGCAGCTGCACTGTTACTGTCTCTAAAGAGGTATTTACAGCAAATAGAAGAACGATGGCATCATACCGCGTGTAAATCGAGCATCCTCCTAGTCGGCCCCCATCCCGTGGTGGTGGAGTCTCAAAACATTTATACTACTGGAGGGTGTGCAGGGGGCTCACGCCTTGGATGGTCTCCTGCAAAAAAAAAAGGCTAATGGGGAACGTGAAGACGTGCCTTCGCAGCTCCTCCCAGTTGGTGATCTGGATTTCACTTAATTCTATTGAAAGAATATTCCCTCCAGGCCTAGCTCGAAGGGGATGCGGGGGGGGGGGGGGGGGCTCCTCTAAAGAAGACCCGCGCGTGAATGGCCGTACGCTTCCCGGAAGATCTCCGGCCGTTATTGACCGAAAAGGTGGATGAAGGCACTGTGTGGCATTCGAGGACTTGTCGGAGGAGGTTATGCTCGCTATGCGAGTTTTTGTCCTACCTCCGCCGAGAAACCTTTAGAGGGAGCGGGGCAACTTGAGAGGTGGGGACCCTCCTTTAGAGAATTCACCGTATCCGTGCCACCCAGTCCAGCCTTGAGTGGGGTGGTAGGAGCCGTGCTGCTTTCGGGGTAGGGGCAGCTTTAGCAACCCAGGAAGATTGCCTCACGACCACCTTCATTGGCGTGGCCTTACAGTAAACGGTGACGCTGGAGGAGGAAGAGAGCCCATGTTTTAGCCGAGACTGGGTCTGAACCTTTTGTGCCACCAGTTCTACCAGGGAAGCGCTAAAGAGGGTCAGAATTCGCAGAAAGGTTTAAAATGGGCTCGGGAACGACCGTGTTCGTAGGCCTGTGCCTGCCCGACCGAGCGCGCCCCTGGGCCGGACGTGCCGATCTTGGTATGGTCGCTTGCTGAAGCGGCAGCAAACCCATCACGCACTGGAGCCCCTGCCGAGAGAGAGGAACCACTAGTCGTTTTGACTTCTTGTTCTTTTGGGAAGAGGAGGGTGAGGAGTAACCCAGGTTCTTTTAACCCACAAAAGTCGCCTCTAGGCCGGACGGACAGGTCTCAGAAAGAGCCTTTTCTAAAATGGAGAAAGGCTTAGCTGTCGAAGGGGCACCAGTCGGGTGAGGAGGTCCTTTCTCTCTTTGTGAATCCTCGAAACCCGAGCTGAATGACAAGCTAGCCCTAGGGCAGACGCAGGTTCGGTGTTTGGCACTGAGCAAGTGTTGACCCCATTGGAAAATCCTGCTATCCCTAGCTGGGGCACCTCCGAGACCATGTCTAGCGAAGGGGGGCCTCCATGTGCCTTCCTTCCAAGGTTTTACGGATCCTTATCGAGGGCTGTTCAGTCCAGAAATCATTCGCTTGGGACAGCGAACCGACTTCCAACGGGGAAGACAGAAGGGCAGGAACGCGAGCACCCTGCAAGGTGCATATGCAAGCCTGCGGGATAGTAGTGGGCATGGCCCGATGGGCCCTGCTTCTCTTGTCGCTTTAATGGGGTTGATCTATCGAGCTACTCCCACCGGGAGTGGTCAATTTTGGGCCGCATGCCTGCTCTCTTGGCAGTACCCTGTGATCGGAAAGGGAGAACTGCCATTGTTACTAAGATGAAGTTACCCAAGGGTGGCTCCAAAGAAAAAGATAAGGGCAAACCCAGAACCCTTTCAAGAAATGGAAGGAGAAGCTCCCTCTACGCTGAAAGTTGGAGGAATACTGAGAAAGAAGGGAAGGGGGGAACATCTTTTAAAGAGGTGAAGCTGCTTGAAGGCGGTTACAAAGATGCAAAAGGGAAGCCCCTTTGCCGCATGGGGATGGTGAGAGGAGAGCCCCGCCACTGATCAAAGTTGTGCCCTGTTTTGCCTTCTCCTCCGTGCCACCTATGGGGGACGAAGCTGTGGTTGGAGGCAAATCTTCATACGCCTCCGATCATTAACTCACTATTCATCTCTATTGTAGCCATGTTAAGTGAAATAAGAACAAAATCTATGGAAAGTAAATACTATTATCTCCAAAGGCCTTGGGAGGTTGAGAGAAGTCTCCATAGGTTCAGAAAGTTCCAGTATGTGATCATTAGCATATACTCGGGCTACGGTAACGAGCTAAGATGGGCTTTGACAGCCCTGCCCACTATTCAGGCAAAGTTGCCCTCGATTTTTTTTTTTATTATTTATTTAAGGGGCTATCTGGCGACTGCCAACTTAGGCATAAGTCGCCGTAAACATACAGCCTAGTTCTAGGCTACTTTAAAAAAATTGAACAGGAAACAACAATAAAAAGAAATAACAATAACAAAGCAATAACAAAAACAATAACAAAAACAAATACAAAAACAACAATTAAACCTGGTTAAATGAAAGGGAGAAGGCCGGCCTCCCTCCCAAAGTCAACAAGTCTACCAGTCAAAGTGCACGTACTCGTCCCAAGTACAAGGGACAGGTGGTAGCGACCCCGCCCATCCCGGTACCGGGACAGGTGTCGTGCGCGAAGATCACCCAGACTGGGACATTCGACAAGAATGTGCCGAACAGTCTGGGGGACGACGCAGTCGTAGCAATAGGGCGCAGGCGAGCGCTCCATCAAATAGCGATGCGTCACACGAGTGTGCCCGATTCGGAGACGACAGAAAGCAACCTGAAGCCGCCGCGGCATTGGGGGATAGGTCCATGGGAACAGTCGCGGCGCAATGGCACGCAACTTTAAGTTCCCTTCGGCCGTCTCCCATCTTCTTTGCCAAGCAGTCCGAAGAGCTGCCCGTATTCCTGCCATGTAGTCAGTATGAGGAAGAGCGAAACGCTGGTCCGGTCGCAGAGTCCTCGCGGACTCTTTGGCGCCCTCATCGGCGCGCTCGTTCCCCGAGATTCCTACATGTCCAGGAACCCAGCAGAGGATAATCTCGACATCTGCCCGGCTCGCCAAAACCGTGGCGTCACGGATTTCGCGAACCAGGGGATGCGGAAATACCAATGCCCCGAGAGCACTCAGGGCGCTTTGTAAGTCACTATAGATCACAATCCGGTCTCCGAACCGGGCACGTCGCGTAATCTCGCGTACCGAGTGGTGTATTGCCACCAGCTCGGCCGTGAAGACTGACGCAGCGCCTGGTAGAGCCCCGCTGACTTCAAACAGAGGGGATACGGCGTGGAAGCCGACCCCCTCGTGGGACTTGGAGCCATCCGTATACACTGGCACCGTACCAGCGTGACACGATGTGTGCTCCAAAAAGGTCGAACGCAATACTCCCGGCGCAGTACAAGCTTTGGGAGCAGAGGCGTGGCGACAAATAGCCAAATGTGGTACCCTCCAGGGTGGCGTCCTGGGCAGAACCAAGGGCGCCACCGGCCTGAGAGCTATATCTACCTCTCGAAGGAGTTTCCTGGCCCTAAACCCAAAGGGCTTAGGGTATGACTGGCGTCTCTCGGCGGCATAGGCACCATCGAGATAACCTGCGGATGCAGTGAGATCTGTTGGCGACTGAAGGAGGCGCCGGGGTCGCGCGTACAGGCGAGTGATGCACTGCACGCGGCGCAGAGCGAGTGGCATCTCCCTAGCATCGACCAACAGGCTCTCAATGGGGGAAGTGCGGAAGGCACCGGTCGCAAGGCGAAGGCCGGTGTGGTGGATCGAATTCACCTTTCGCAATAAACGCTCGGCTGAAGATGCATAAAACTCGCATCCGTAGTCGAGCTTCGAACAAACAAAGGATCGATAAAAAAAGTAGGGCAGTAGCCCTATCAGCACCCCAGGCGCTGAACGTCACGCAACGTAGAATATCCATGGCGCGGGTACAAGAGACCCTAAGGCTGCGAATATGAGCCTCCCAGGTGAGGCGTCGGTGGAATACAAGACCAAGGAAACGGTGCGACTCAACCACATCCAGGCGCACCCCATTAGGGAAACAAATCTGGGTCGGGGTGAAGCCGTGGATGGCGGCAGAAGTGCACTACCTTAGTCTTGGACAAAGAAAACCGAAACCTGTGCGATTCGGCATAGCGAGAGACGCGGTTCAATGCCTGTTGGAGTCGACGCTCCAGAGTTGGCATCTGGGCCGGGCCAAAAGAGATCGAAAGGTCGTCCACGTAGAGCGTAGCAAGAACATCTTCCGGCAGCACCGAGGTGATGCCGTTGATGCTCATGGCAAAGAGTGTGACACTGAGGACACTTCCCTGTGGGACACCCTCTTCCTGCTCCTTTGGGCCGGAGAGGGCTCCCCCCACCCGTACGCGGAATCGACGATCTCTCAAAAATTCAGATACAAACATTGGGAGGCGTCCCCTCGCCCCCATCGTGTGGAGAGTCTCCATGATACCGTATCGCCATGCGGTATCATAGGCCTTCTCCAGATCAAAAAACACCGTGGCGTAGTGCTGCCTACGAAGGAAAGCCTCGCAGACGGCATTTTCCAGTCGGAGTAGAGCATCCGACGTGGAGTGGAACTTACGGAAGCCGCACTGTGCAGAAGACAGATGGCCTCCGCTGCCCAGGAAATAGGCTAATCTAACATTTACCAATTTCTCCATCAACTTGCACACTCAAGAGGTTAGAGAGATTGGGCGGAAACCGGTCGGAGTAGGGTGATCTCTCCCCGGTTTGCTTTGCGAAAGGCGAGCACAGTAGCGATTCGCCAGGAGTCTGGGAGAAGACCTTCCACCCAGATCCTGTTGAACAGATCTAACAAAAAGGCCATGCCTCGCTCACCCAGGTGTCGAAGCATGGCGTACGGGACATCGTTCGGACCATGGGCGGTGTCCACGCACGAAGCGAGAGAGGAACGCAACTCACTTACAGTAAACTTGTCGTTGAAGGGTTCTCCACCTCTGGCGGTAAGGTCCAGCCAGCGGCCTTCCGCGACATCACGACGTGCATTGAATGCTGGCGGAGCAGCATCACGGCTAGAGAATGCGGAGAAAGCGGTCGCTAAGGATTCTGCCAAGGACGCGGGGTCCGAGATTGCGGTCCCATTCTCCTGGAGAACGGGAGGGAAGTCCTGCGAGAACTTGCCCCGAATCCTTTTGACTCGCTTCCACACCTCAGCTAAAGGGGTCTTCTCGTTAAGTGAAGACACGTATGCCCGCCAAGAAGAGCGGCGGGAGTGCTTCAAAATATACCGGAACCTAGCCCTAGCCCGTCGAAATTCAGCGACAGTGAAATCGTTCGGGCGGCGCTTATAGCGCATGTAGGCATAACGCTTCTGTTTGAGGGCCGTCACACCCTCGGCCGACCACCATGGAAGTGGTCAGCGTGCAAAATGGCCAGACGTCCTAGGAATAGTAGTCAGGCCCGCGGCGATGAGGTTGCCGGAGAAGAACTCAACGGCCTCATCTACCGACATAAACTCCTCGACTGAGATAGAGAATTCAGTCATTTCCTGAAATGCAAGCAACCGCACCCGCGCCAAGCACCACCAAGGTGGTCTCTCAGACGGCAGTTGCCCTGAAAATGATATTTGAATGGAAAAGTGATCACTACCATGGAGGTCAACGACCCCCTTCCAATCAAAATCAGGCTGTGCATCCGAAGAGCACAAAGATAGGTCGAGGCAAGAAAATGAAGCGGTTCTCGGACAGTGATGCGTAAACTCATCCACGTTTAGGACACCCATCTCAAGCTCTTCGATCAGATCGGCAAGGACTTGTCCCCTGGGATTTATGAAGTAATCTTCCCAGAGAGGATGCCTGCCGTTCAGATCTCCAAGCAAGAGATAGGGCCACGGCAACCGTGCCACGACGCGGCAAAAGTCCCCCGCGTCGAAGTTAGCTGACGGTGGAATGTACGCAGAAATCAGAGTATACCTCCTATCTAAGTGCAGCTGCGCAGCCACTGCATGAAAGGAGGTATCTAAAGAGAAAGGAAGAACGGAGACATCATTGCGGGTGTAAACCGCGCATCCCACAGCCCGGCCATCCCACGGTGGTAGGGTCGCAAGACCCTTATACCCCGGGAGGGCGGGCAGAGGGCACGCGCCTAGCATGGTCCCCTGCAAAATGATAGCTAACGGGGAACGGGACGAGACGAGCATCCGCAGCTCCTCCCAGTTGGCCCGGAGTCCACGGCAATTCCATTGAAGGAGACGCGGGGGCCCTCCTCGAACTGAAGACCCTCACGGGAATGGCCGTACGCTTCCCGGGGGAAGAACCCCGGGCGCTGTTGGCCGGACAAAGCGCTGAAGGCGCTGTCGCCTTCGAGGACTTATTGGGGGAGGTTGGGCTCGCCATGCGAGTCTTTTCCTCCCTCCGCGTCGAAACCTTAGGCGGGCGTTGCGGCTTTGGAGGCGGGGGGCCCTCTTTTCGAGGAACCACCGTCTCCGAGCCACTCGCTCCACCTCGGGGCGTGGGCGAAGGGGCCGAAGCTCCTTTGTTGCTGTCCTCCTTTCGGGGAACAGCTTTAGGAACCCCGGAAGATGGCCTAGCGACCATCGTCAAGGGTGTTGCCTCCTGTGAGTCTAACGACTCGGTGGAGGCGCGTGGCCGTTTCGCCTTACGGGAACCGGTCACGCTGAGGGAAGAGGGTGAAGCCCTGGATTAAGCCAGGGCAGGGTATGAACCCTTTTTGCCGCCAGCTTTACCAAGGGAGCACCCGGGTTGGGTAGAACCCGCAGAAGCGCTCCGAATGGGCGTGGAAACAACCGTGCTCGTTGGCCTGGATGGGCCAGGAGCAGAGGGTGCTTTTCTAACTATTAAGGCATATGACGTCCCAAGCAGAGCCGGGCGCGCCAGCACCAAGTCGTTTGCCTCGCGGAATGAGGGTCGATCCTGGGCCTGAACGGCCAGGATTTCTTTCCTCAAGGAGGTATGCACCACATTGCTTCGAAGAAGCAGGGTGCGGCTCTCCGCAATTGACACACTTGGCCACACACGATTTGGACTTATCGTGCGCGACCTTGGAGCAATTTACACAGACTTCGGGTGACCCCGACTTTGCACGTCTACATGAGCGATTCGTATGGCCGAAGCGGTGACAGTAATAGCACCGCCGCGGCAGTGGCACGAATGCCTTCACGCGGTAGCGGTACCAACCGGCACGTACCGACTCAGGGAGCTTGTCACAGTCGAACGTGATGAAGAGTGTAGGCGTGGGTCTCGAGGCCCCTCCCTGTTTTCTCATCACACGTTCGACCTTGACCGCCCCATGGTCGGCCAGCTCTAGAGTGATGTCCTCAATGGAGTAGTCAACGATTCACTCGCATAAACTACTCCTTTCACAAAGTTCATGGTAGATTGCGGCATCACACTTACCGGGGTGCCATGAAGTGTCCGAAGAGCACTTATCCTGGCCGCCTCGGCGGGATTCGCCGCATTCGCCAGAAGGCTTCCGTCCGAGAAATGGGTTACCTTCGGCTCTCTACCAATTGCACTAGCTAATCCTCTTCCCTGATGGATCATGTTGCCCTTGGACAACATGGTGCCATCAGTGGAGCGAATAACGAGGAAGCGTTTGAAGCTAGCGGGCTCGAAAACGCCAGGTAATCTCTGAATGAGGGGCCCCGATGTCATCGAGGCTCCGCCCTGTGCACTTTTGGTCTTTGTCATGGTCAGGAGCTCCGTACCCGAGGGGGCAGAGGGGCCGGATGTGCCGATCTTGGCTTGGTCGCTTGCCAAAGTGGCAGCTGACCCATCCGTCCCCGTAGCCCCCGCGGATGGAGAGGAGCTCCGAGTCTTCTTCGTCTTTTTGGTCTTTTTCGTCCTTTTCTTTTTTGGAGAGGAGGGCGGGGAATGAACCCGCTTCTCACCCCCGCCGGTAGAAGCCCCCAGGCCAGATGAACCGGCTTCAGCCAGGTCCTTCTCCGAAATGGAGAAGGTCCTGGTGGTCGCAGGGGCATCATCCGGAGGAGATCCCTCCCCTCCATGTACTGCCTGAGAATCCCCAGCCGTTTGAGGAGGACCTTGCATAGGGGCGGATTCGGGTTCGGTGCTTGGCGCCGAGCCCGGATTCCCCCCCCCCCCCATGGAAGGCCCTACCGTCTGAGGCTGGTTTTCCTCAAGGACCATGTCTATCACAGGAGGGGCCTCCAGTTGGCCATCCCCTCCCAGGACATCGCAGGTCCCCTTCGCACTTGTCGCCAGTCTTGTGTGGGGAGGCACAGGCCTTGACCCCGGCAAGGTTTAAAATTCTTGCTAGCAGGTCTTTTGAGGGAAGCGACCGAAGGGGCCTGGCTTCCCTCTCCCCCCCTAAGGGGGTTTGCCCTACCGAGCCGCTTCCACGAGGGGCGGTCGGCAATGGGCTGCCTGCTGGCTTTCTTGGCAGTCCCCTTAGAAAGCAAAGGAGGGACTGCCGCTGGAGATAGGGAGGTGCCCGAAAGCACCTCCAGAGAAGGGGGTGAGGGGGAGTCCCTTACACCCGTAGGCGTAGGAGATGAGTAAGCCTCCTCTCCGGTTAACGAAGTATGGAGGGTCCCCTGCGCAAGCCCAAGGGGGGGACCTCCATTTTCTTGGTGGAGCTGCCCGAGGGTGGCTCCATTGATGTTCTTGGGGAAGTTGGGGGTTGGTTTTTTTTTTATTTACATCATTGGGCATGGTGAACCTCTTTGTTTTACGGGACGCAATCGCTCACCACCTCTGGCAGTAGCCCGCACTGCAAGAGGTGCTTACAGGCCCGGCAGAGCCAGGCGCCGCAAATTTGGACCACCCCTCCCGCCTGGTGGCCTGGCAGTCCTTCGGCATGGCGGCTCCACCTTGAACACGGCGTAAAAAAGATAGATTTTGAAGACGAGAGGAAAAGGGATGTGAGGAAGGTATGGGTGGGAAGGAAGCAGGTTGTTAAAAGCCAACCACCCCAGACCGGAGCTCAGGGGTTAGGGGACATTGTCCTCTACCCCCTCAGCCCCGATCCGGGACGATTGACTGAGAAGAAGGTCAGCTTCTACCCTGTGAAATTAGAGGCTGACCAGAGAAAGTTGCGGGAGAGGTTGTATGAAAAGCGACGAGGTAGGATAGGAATACAGGCTATCTGAAGGAAGGAAGAGAGGCTAAGCTGGGGCCGGACGAGGCGCTGGATCCCGTCAGCACGGCGGCCAGGATGGCAAATCGCCGTGCCCCTTACGGGGAAGTTGCCCTCGAGTTTTAATCATAAAGGATAGTAACGACGTAGCCAACTTTAGGTGTACTGGAAGAAAGTGAGCAGAGTCGACAGCCCAACAAGCCCCATGCATAATACTTGACTTAGCCAGCGAGATTTTGGCCCTTCCAGCAGGTAGTGATCTCACGCTATACAAACACTACCACTCGACTTAGTACTCATAAGATGACAAAAGTGCGTCGGGCAGCCAGAACCTCTGTAGATAGAAAAGCAAGTTTGGAACAGGGTAGACGGGTATTTAATAAAGAAGTAGAGATAAGCGGGATACATTAACGAGTAGGGTGGGTGATCACCTATTATTATCACACCATGGCTCTCGGTGATCCCAGGATGGCATGCATTGCACCAAGGCTCCACACTATGTCTAGCGGACCGAACTCTTTCCAGGTGAGAACAGTTCCTCCTGCTACAAAGTGGGGCTAAATAAAAGTTTGATGGAATATTCGTAATAATAATAAAAATAAGTAATAACTAATAATATTAATTAATAACAATACTACTACTAATACTACTAATAAAAATAAATAAAGATTAAATTGCGCTGAGAGGGACCGAGGGGGAAGAGACCCAATAACTTTCCCATGCCCCATAAGAGTTCAGTTCAACCTAGAGCAGGGCTTCCCTAATTTGCCCTCGGCTGGTAAGATGTGCAGTTACTCAGGGTACGAAGTGCAACAGGCTGCACAGGGGTATCCCCCCCCCCTGCGCGGTAATAAATAATAAGAAAAATAATACTAAATAAAAATAAAAATATAATAATAAATAATACTACTAATAAATAAATATAGATAAACTAACGCTGAGGGAAGGGGGCGATGGGGAAGCACACCAATAAATTTCCCAGGTCTCATCAGAGTTCAAGTAAACCCACCCATTGAGTGCAGGGCTTCCCTAACTAGCATTCAGGATAGAAGAATGTGAAGCTCCTCCAGATACCAGTGTACCAGGCTACAAAGGGGACCCCCCTGCGGGATGGCATTGACGGATTCAATCTAGAGAATGGCTTAGAATCCGTAGCCATGAGAACATGTGTATAATAATGCTGAAAATATTAATAACTGTCGATTATGCCAATCGATTGATTTAGTGTCTTTATATTATACCAATAGTTATTTTACAAATTTTATTTTTAGATTCACTAAGCTCATCATTATCTATTATTAACAAGATATGATAAATTATTAGCTTTATTTTCCATTGAATCTTTTAATATGTACACATCGCCAATACATTAAGAAACAACAACTGCACCAATTTTTTCAACACAAATTTGAGTGGCAAAAACTTTTAGATTTAAATTGAAATCTATATTTATTAAAACTTTAATCCAAGAATAAGGATAATTTTTTTATTACAATTAATATAAATTCATTTGATTCTCTAATCATGAATGTGCCATGGTTATCTAATTGCTATTTTAATTGGACTTAAATTTATCATTTTCTTTTGTACTCTTTATGGTCCTTAATTGTCTTCATGCTGTCATTGACGCTCCTTGGGAATGATGATTGCACGTTAGGTGTTCACCTCGCTTCTGGAGATTCTCCCACTGTTGGGGTGGGGGAAAGGGGTGGACAATGATGGGGTAGAAATGATGGAGCACATCCTTCCTGAAGTCGAGGTATCTCCATTTTTTCTGTCATCCTCTTACCAATGATTTCATCAAACACAGTGACATCTCTATTTGGTCTTCTCGGTAGTCTTCTCTATTTGGTATTCTTGGAAGTTCATTGCTAAGGAATGGTTCATTTGGAGGTTTGCTTTTTAACTTGAACCGAGGCTAATGGTTCAAAAGCTGTACATTATTTGTAAGATCAGAACTTGCAAAGCGTTTAACTATTTCTTCTACTAAAACAACAAATATTTAAAGCTGTGATTTTGAAGGCTTCAAAAGTTTTCCTTGTTATTTTAGATGCAAGTTCTATGTCTATGCTTTCTATTTTGGCTCCACTGTATAACTGGATACATCATATAATTGAAGAAATTTGGCAGATCTTTAAATTTAACATTTGGATAAAATTATTCAGAATACATTTAAAAGCACTATTAATTGAATTGCCAAATTAGGAATTCTCAAATTTTGCTTGGAATTCTAAATTGATCTTATTTAATGCGGGTAGGATATATGGAAGTAAAGCAGTGCATTTTTGCTACAAGGTTTTTAAATGCTTCCGGCATTCGAGACGCTGATGGCAAGCACTTTCTAATGCTTCAGAAGTAAACTTGAGTGTTCCAGTTCTAGAATTCTTTCTATTGCCTCATCTAATGACAGTCATTGAGTACAGCTTGGATGTAACAATTTATGAGGTTGAATTGCTGAGAATTTTTGAAACTCCTGATATTTATATACCCTCTTTGGGCTGTTATATATGTAGGTGTAAATATTTCTCGCCAATTCTTATAGATAAACTGGTAATTGTTGGGATGCTACATAAATGGACATAAATGCCGGGAATGACAAATGCCTCTCTGAATAAACAAATTAGGATTATGCCCCTTTAATAATGCTTGAACACCACTTTTCTTTCCCATCATCATAGGCAAATGCAATTAAATTTTCAAACGGAATATCATTTTCGTGACAGAAATTAAGACTCAATTTGTAGATACCCTCTGAAGTACTATTTTGTACTTATGATAAAGTCAAGAACATACACATGTTGTCTGACATTCATCGGTTATTAATTAAAATTTGGTGTCGTTTAATTCCCTTGTATTAATCCAGTTCACTTTGTTCTGCTGCATTTTAATCCCGTCCAATACTCGGATTAGACGGGATGAGAAGATCTTGCAGCGCGGCGATGATATCTTGCAATGGAAATGGATTACCTCAAGGAAGAGCGAGATGAAGTTGGAGCAAGATAAATTACTCGTGGGCGGGGTAGCGAAATACACTTAGGCTTGGGGGAGTGCACTCGAACGGGGCGACGTACTTTCGTGAACGGGATGAGAGGAGTATGGCGCACGAACTCTTTGATGAAACTGCTTCACGAACTTGCCTATAGAGGATGGTCAAAAGTTCACGGTGGTGATCTAGACGATGAGACCTTCAAACTTCAGGGGTTCGACTCAAAACGAAGGGACGTGAGCTCTACTCTCTCTCGAGTAACGGGGGACCCGGAATATATATACTCAGCTGGCTAGGTCGCTAAAAGGCCTCCGGGCACGGCTGCTGTCTCAAGGGAGATCTTGGCGCCGAAGGATTAGCTCTGTTTCAGATAAAGGTTCGAAAGGATGCTAGTCTGGCGCCAATTCTGGCCTCGAGACATGGGGTTGACTGGAAGCTCCTGTCCGGCGAGGGATTAATTTGTCGGCAGATCATATGGGGTGGGGGGAAATCGGCTAATTTGGGCAAAGATAGGTGGGGTGTCTCACCAGCTTCAACGTGAGATTCTTCGTTATTGTCCTTCCTTAGGATTTTGTTTGATACCACGCGGTCTCTGCTCGAAAGACAGGTGTTCAAGGGCGTCCTTCGAGGTCGTCCTCCTACAGAAACCCTTATTTTTTTTTTACATTCTCTTTCGAATAATATAATTGTCAAAGTCCTCACAAGGTTAGCCCGGGAATTATTTTGGGGGGAAATAACATCATAACTATTCGGCCGCTTCTAGCAAACTGTGAAACCCTTATGTTGAATTACATTCTTTTTCGAATGATATAATTGCCAAACTCTTCCCAAGGTTAGCCGGGGAATTATTTTGGTTTGGCAATAACATAACTTTTTTAACCGATACTCTGCTAGACTAGAGTAGGATGTAATATGCTATAATCTGCTAGGCAAGCCTAGAATAGGCTATACTATGCTAGGCTATTATAGGCTATGATATGCTATGCTGAGATATAATGTAGAAGGGGAAAATATACTATGCTAATTTAGGCTATAAAATGCTATGCTAGTATAGTATATAGTATGTTAGGGACCTCCAACCCACGGCCCGCATTGCGGCCCACTACTTACTCAAATTTTATTTTTACGGGTTATTTTTTTAGGTATATTTTCATTTACTTTAAAAACCAGATTTTGAGAACATCATAAAAGGAAGGCAATCCTCAAAATCACATTCATTTTATTTTATTTTGTATCAGTCTAATTTAACTTTTTACTGTGAATATACAATATTTTGTTTGTAATTATGTATATATATATATATATATATATATATATATATATATATATATATATATATATATATATATATATATATATATATATATATATATATATATATATATATATATATATATATATATTCACCGGTGGCCAGGTGAATATACTTAAATTTCTAATTTGGCCCGTTAGTAAAAAAGGTTGGACAACCCTAGACTAGACAATACTAAGCTACGCTTGACGAGGGTATAATAGGATAGTATATGTCGTAGAATTGTTCATAGTCTGGTCCAATAATTATTCTAGTCCTTGATCTGGACACACCGCTTTTGTTTACGTTGATGGTATTAACTCTATGACTCAATCTACGATCATATATATATATATATATATATATATATATATATATATATATATATATATATATATATATATATATATATATATATATATATATATATATATATATATATATATATATATATATATAGACTTTAATTTCTACTGAACGTGCGAAAGCTGGTTAGAGGTGGGTTGTGCCGTAGCCCGGATTCTCACTATAAAAGTCCCACTTGTTACTGGGGGGAGGTTTGTGATTGTTGAATTCTAAGAGTGCATAATAGAGGTTGAATAAATTAGCCGAAGGGAGTCTTAATTAAAGTCTTGCCAAGGGTTCGTCAAAAGGGAGGAGCCACAAATAAACACACGTACTCAAAATAAACTTTACTTTACACAAATATAATAATTAGCAATAGTTAACAGGCAAAATTAAGGATTAAATATTAAACACTGACGTTAAGCGTATAGATTTATAATGACTCAATAGGAGTATCAATCACTGTTAAATAAATAGGTAATTTAAGACACTGGGTTTACAGATTACCATTAATTGTGATGGATTGGAGAGACGACTACTCAGGTCCAAACGGGGTGGTTCGGGTGGCGTTAACACGAGTTCTCGGGAAGAGGGGGGATAAGACGACGGGTTCGGGGCTGCTGACTTCAGTTCCAGTTAGTTCACTCCTAACTGGATGTGACACTAACAAATAGTAACTTCCAGTAACTATTTGGATGTTCCTTTTCTTTCTCCAGTTACAGACTCTGCGGGGCGGGATTTGCCTGAGGAACACTTTGAGACAGCGACCAAGTTGACTCGGCGGCGCGTTGGCAGTCGATACTTACGGCAACGACTCTCGTTTAACGTGAGGGCTACGCGAGTAGGTTTGGGACACTGCTCTAAAGGGATGAACGGCGATGTTGTTTATACCGCGGATTGTGGGAAATTGAGAGAGATTCTATTCACGACAATTCGCTTATCGCAGCGCCTTCTGGACAATTATCCTAGACAAGTATAGCCTATACTGTGAGGGTATGGAACGTACATACTCGCATGCCGCCAGACAATCGTGGGAACGAAAGAAATTTGTCTCCAGGGTATCATAAAGAAGGCAAATAGAATTTAGGCTTCTCTATGAGATAGGCCTTCTTTCGTCAGACTTCCTGTCGCCAGTTGGGAGAAGGGGAGGGGGGGAGAGAAAGGAGACGAAGGTCAACTCAAACGACAAATTTCTTTCGTTCCCACGATTGTCTGGCAGCATGCGAGTATGTACGTTCCATACCCTCACAGTATAGGCTATACTTGTCTAGGATAATTAATGCTAGGCTAGGTTATACTAAGCTAGGCTACGCTAAGCTATACCTGGCTATATAGGGATATGCTATGCCTTGCTAGGATAGGCTTAAGTATAATGGGCTAGGGACGGCTATGCTCTGCTATGCTAGGTTATGCTAGGTACGATATGCTACGATAGGCTAGCTAACCTATGCTATAATAGGCTAAGCTATGCAAGGTTATTCTAGTATAGGGTATGGTATGCTATACCAGTCTAGGATATACTATACTAGGCTAAAATATGATACCCTTGTCTATATTATGTTAGGTGTGGTCATAAATCAGAATAAGTTAGGGCACGCGACTCTTTGGTCAGCAGACCTTGTTAAGTGCGACCCATAATTCTATTACTACATTCCAACTCAAATAACTTGCTAAAATCCAACTTATCCATCCCAGAATAGATTTTAAAAAGCTCAATCATATCTTCCCTCACACATCTTCTCTCAAATGAGAACATATTTAGTACTCTTAGTCTATCATCATATTCAAGGTGCTTCAGGGAAGGTATTATTTTTGTTGCCCTCCTTTGTACTGACTCTAGTAGGTTGATATCATGTCTAAAATGTGGTGATCATGCTTGTATACAGTACTCTAAATGTGGCCTGACATACGAGTTGTAGAGTTTAAGTATAACCTCCTTACTCTTGTAGCTAATATTCCGCTTGATGTATCATAACACCCTATTTGCTCTATTTTTTGCCTTAATACATTGCTTCGAAAACTTCTACGACTAAGTTCTTCTCATCCTCAACTGAATTCAGTAACTGAAGTCCAATAAGTTTGTTAAAACGATCTACCTCTTCTAGACCCATTCTGAGCATCATTTACTAACCTACCACTCTCTAGATGGTAAGAAATTCCCTTCTTAACCATGTTCTCAAGAATTTTACAAACTATAGGAGTTAAGCTTACGGGTCTAAAGTTATTCACTCCTCTTTACTTCCCTTTTTAAAAATTGGCACTACATTCGCTAATTTCCAATCATTAGGTATTTCTCCAAACTCAAGTGATCTAGTATATATCTTCTCAAGGGCTACTGCAATAATATCTATGTACGCCTTCTTTGAGTATCCTAGAATGAATATTGTCTGGGTCGGATGACTTACTAGTATTTAACTCCAATATAAGCCCTTTAATTTTTTTTCTATCCGGTCGAAAAATCACTTCGCCCGGTAGCACAGCCAGAATTTATTTTCAGACTTCATCGACGCAATTACCGGGAGCGTTAACTAGTCAATGCGTCGGACTATTCCGAGGCGGACATGATTAGTGCTATTAGGACAGTACGAGGGGTGATCAGAAAGTAATGACAGTGAGACCGTATATTTTGGTAAAAGAGGTAAATCAAAACATTAGTCTACATTCTTTCGAAGTACTCTCCTCCTGGCTCTATGCAGCGTTCCATCATCCTTGCTAATTCATGAAGCAGTCACGGTACTAAGAAGCTGGTATACTTGGTAGCACTGAATTGACTGTTCGTGCAAGGTTTTGATTACCCCTCGGAGCTGACTGACAAGGGAGCGGTCAAAGTCGAAAGTATGTTGAGTAAACTGGGATGGGCTTCGCGACCGATCCCTACTTAGTCTTCGTCATGTTCGATCGTGACAGGCTCCCTGAGTAGGTGCGTGCCGGTTGGTATCGCTAACGCGTGAAGGCATTCGTGTCACTACCGCTGATATGACTTCATAGCAGAGGCAAATAATAGCCATATGTACTGGAAAATACTACTTTCAAGAGCTGACGACTCGAAAATAGTACTTTGCACCCCAAATAAATAGCAACAGACATTTCAGATAAGCTTATAGATACATTGAAAGTAAATTTCCTAAGAAAAGGAAGTTGTTCATCTGAGGCCCTGGGCATTCCGAAAGTTTTCTTCTTGCAATCGCAATAAGTTTGTTTTAATGAAAATAAATCAAATGAAAGCGCGAAAATTCATAAACGTATAGCTTTAAATTGCGGTACCTGCTATACTTGGTAACCTTGAGGAGCTGCACATCCTCCCGGTCTGAGTGACAATTAGGAAAGCCCTATTTGTTCCTGGGTTGACTTGAAAACTGATGCGGCATGGAAAAGTTGTGGTGCGCTTTCCCCTCACCCACAATCGGCACTACTTTACCTTTTATTATTATTATTATTTAGTACCATTATTTATTAGTATTATTATCATCATCACTAACTCTATAATTTAAGAAGGGGATTTTTTTTTAGTATTTGAATAAAAATTACATCTTAGTTTGGTTATGACTTGTGTTCTTTTTAGCAAAGTTTTTTTATATATCTTCTATTCTATAACTATATTTTAGCAACGTGATATTTTGAAAGGGGTGAAATTTAGTTTAGAGGTTCTTTTTAAAATTATTATAATTAGCGAAGTTCAGAAAATTTATAAAAATTTAACCATGGCTGTTTTTTTTTAGATTTTAAATTTGAATCTTAGAAGTGAAGCGCAGGGGGAGGTGGCAAAGCCATTACCTGGCTTTATTATATTTTTATTATTTATATTTATTTCATTAGTACTTTTAATTATTAGTAGTATTTTAACTATTATTATTATTTTAATGATTATTATTATCATCCTCTCCAGACTTTTTTTGTCAAACTGCCAAGTCGTTGAGGGGTCACAGCATCTACTTTTCATGTGCCCTAAATTATGCTGCAAAAGTGGAAATGGGAATTGGGACCCGCCCTCCGTAGGTGTCGGCGAGGACGAGTTAACAAGAGACACCCCTTCGACCGGTGGAGGGTCTTGTCTCTCACCATCCTCATGCGGCAAAGGGCCTTTCCCTTTGCCACCTATGGAGTGGCTCAGGATGTTCCACCTCAGAAAAGAGGGTGCCCCGCTCCCCTCCTCCTTCACTTTTTTAGGGGCCCCTCCAACTCTAATCTACCACAGAGGAGGTATACTGCTCTCCTAGACCTACGGGTGTGGTGGATTCCCCCTTCTCTAGAGGCGCCCTTGGGCGACTCCATCTCTTTACCAGCGATAGTACCTCCTTTCCTACCACAGGGGACTACTCCGGTTGGGAGCGGCTCGATAGGGTCAACTCCTACACTCCTGCATTTACAATCTACAGCGGGGTTGGCTTGCCTTCCCCCCCCCCCCCCCCCCCCTCTAACCCGAAGGCTGTCAGTTCGCAGGCGAAAGACGACACGACATTCTTGCGGAATGTCCGTCTGGGAGAAGATGTTCGCGCACGTTACCTGTCCTGATATCGTGATGAGCCGCTTCTCCCTTTATTCAAGAATGGTTCGTGTACACAGGACTATTTTATTTGACTCTCTTTGTTGTAGGTCGCATATAATATAATGTGCATCCTTGTCGTTTTTTTGTTTGTTTGTTAAATTTTGAATACACAGCCACCGATTTCAAGAAAATTTTATTAATCCATTACTAGCGTTGCCCATTTGGGGCAGAGCACTGCATAAAAATAATGAACATTAGAGCGCCTAACAACGTCTGGCAACAGCATTGAATTCAAAGCCTAGGCTGATTATTTCGAAATAGGGGGTTTCGTCCCCATACCCCACTTTAATTAATGGTAAGGCCCCTGCTATTTTTAAGCAGCTAGTAGTATTCACAATTCGAAAGCCTAGCATAGGGCTCGAATTCAAAGGCAATTGCCAGACTATATTGGGCGCTATAATCTTTATTGTTTTCATGCAGTTTCTTGACTTCAGACATAAAAGCCCCAACCTAGAATGTTTTTTAAATAAATCATATTTTTAATATTGAAAACCTAATATAAAAATTGCATATAATATTTTAATTCAACAGAAAAAAAAATCCCTTCAAAATTATATATGATGCGATTCCAATTAACCGTTATGTGTGCGTGGGGATGGGGGAGGTGCGAACTTTAGAATATCCTAGTACTAGGCTAGAATCTGAATTACGGTGACTTATGCTCCTGAATGCAGTCGCCTAATGAGCTAATTAAAAAATATTTCTTATTTGTCTTTTTGGTTCTTTTTTTTTTTAAGGAGGGGGGAGGTGCGAATTTTAGAATAGCTTAATACTACGGTGACTTATGCCATTGAAGGGAGTCACCAGATGGACGAATCTAAAAAAATTGTATTTTGCAGTATCATCATCACTTCACTAACTATAATTTAAGAAGGGGACTTTTTTGAGTATTTGAATAATAATCTCATCTTGGTTTTTTATGACTTATGTTTTTTTTATTTTTTGTTATTTCTAATAATTATTTTATAATATCAAAAAACAAAATGGTGAAGTTCAGAAAAAAATATAAGTATCGAAATTTTGTGAAATTTTTAAAACCTAAAGAATTACAAATGGTCAAGTTCAGAAAATTTATTTTTATATATCCTCTCTTCTATAACTCTATATTTTAGCAACCTGATATTTTTAAAGGGGGAAAATTTAGTTTAGATTTCTTTTTAAAATTATTATAATTGACGAAGTTCAAAAAATTTCTAAAAATTTAACCATCGCTGCCTTTTTTAATTTTAATCTTAGTAGCGAAGCGCAAGCTTCCCCCACAGATGAAGTGGCGAAACCATTACCTGGTATCTTTAAAATCTTACAGTATTTTAAGTCGTTCTCACTAAGTCGATAGATAGCACGAAATGTTGGAATGCAGGACGTACAGGATGTACGACAACCTAGGCTACCGGACGTACGACAACCTAGGGCAACCGGACGTTTCCGTATTACATTATATTATGTACTTACCAAAAGAAATATTGCAAATGTCAAACTTTCAGCGTAAAAATACCTCTTTAAAGTTAAAGAATTCAACTGGATGTCAAAAGTACTATTTCACATTAATTAAGGTTGTACATCTAAATGATGCCATAGCCAACAAATCTTTGAAAGAAACAATGAAAAGAAACAATGAGTATTTGACTCAATTACCTTTTCCTGGGCCAATTTCTTTGTATATGTTAAATAAATTCACAAAACATTTAACGGTGAATATAATTCATAACTGCGATTGTAATGTCGAAAATGAGATTTCAAAACCGATTGACCCGATCTATTTAGGTCAAACACGTCCGCGCGATACGATACTAATTTAGATACACGTGTGGATCACACAGGAGAACGTAGTGAGAACTCGATCCTGAATGAGTGTTAGTAGAAGACTGGAAGAAATGCAGGTCTATAGCACAAGTGATTCGACATTAAAATCAATAATCACTCTTTTTGTAGTCTTCTATCCTCGAGTTGCGGCGTTGCCAAGTATTTCATTCTAAGCTTTGTCTGGCTCGTACATTTTCTATGATATATTTTCGAGGTAAACTTAAATATGTAATTCAAGGTCATATTCTATTTCAGGCGTATTAAACTTGTAAATTAAGGTTATATGTGTGCAGGTACCTTAACAATATTTTTACACGCTTCAATTTTAAATATATTTCAAAAGTTTTAAACCATCGCAAAAAAGTGTAATGAAGCAAAAGGAAACATGAAAAAAGAAAATTTCTAATAAAAAAAAAGTTTCGAGTCTATGTAAAAGAGGCTTGAGTTGGAATGCATTTATATTGGAGAAAGTGAAGTTTGGATTAATTATGCCTTTGCACATTACAGTATATCGAACCCCGAGATAAAAGTCGAAGGATTTCGCATTATTTATTTTATTTAATTCTTTTATTTTATTATTTATTATATTATTCATTTTATTTAATTCCTTTAATTATTTCTTTTATTATAATTATAATATCCGATGGTATACAAAAAATATAAAAATTGAGCGTTTTGTGATAGGATGATAAATGGTTACTGCATTAGTGGTTTCCCATGGTTCAAATCACTTACCAGTGCCTTTCAATGGTTAAATGAGGCTTCTGCCACTATAGATGGCGCCACCCAACGCCAAATCCGATGGCAGCTTTGAAATCTCCAGGGTGAATAACTACATGTCCAATGATCATATGGGTCATTCCATGGCTCTAAATTGGTACAATTGAACTTTACTCCTTTTGAAAAAAAAACCCGACGCCTAGAGCTTTCGCTTCACCGCAGGTAAAAAATGAACTGGTTCAAATGCGCCAAAAGTCCAGATGCGTTTGCTTGCGAAACACCAAAAAAAATAATAGCAAACGCTCTTAGAACACAACCACCTCCAAAAGAAGTGGATCTTTTCTTTGCCAAATCAAAACTTCGATTAAGGCAGTGGATGCATATTATGTTTTGCTACAGGTTGGTTTAGTTTATGTTAGGAACCTAACCCAAAGCCTAGAATGAGAAATTATAATATGTCCGCGGTTTGCAAGCTCTCTTTGACTGAATTGCGATCGGGAGACGGGAAGTGGGGTTTGGTAGAGTCATGATGGCCGAGTCAACTAAGCCGCCCTTACGAGTACAATGATCCAAACGGCGCATATATTTACACAGGTGTTCGCAACTCACCACACGTTCCGCGCTTACTTTATTTTTCACCGCCCTCTCCCTTCCCCACTCTTTCGATAATAGTTTGTATGCTCGATTGATAAAGCGGACATAGCCTATAATTTAACCTTTTCTGGACACGAATAATTATATAAGTCTAGGATCTTTTGGGTTTGTCTAATTTCTCTTATCTTTTTCTGGTAAATTTCCCCTCTAATGCACTTACTTATCCTCATTCTAAATATGTATTCGCAATTATTAGTTTACAAAAAAATAGGAGAACTTGCTCCATACCCAAAGGATTCTAAATCTCCTTTAGAATAATGTTTCAAAGTTGATTTAAAATTCATTGTATTTATTCGTATAGAAATACGAAAATATAAACTTATTCAGGAAGACATTTCTCTGGATTTCGAAGTCTATACATTGAACTAATAGATTAACTTAAAATCTTCAAAGGTTATTTTAAATAATTTTATATTATTTATATCTTTAAAAAAAATAATTACTCAAAATAGGAAGAAAAATTTAGATTTACAAGTAGCTTAAGAAACTCCCTTAGAGGTGAAATTTACAAAAAGATCGGAAAGCGTGCACCCAACCCAAGAAGATCCTAAGGTTGTAAATAAACTTCCTTACCTACACAAAGGTACACATCGGTGACCTGCCTCCTCATAGAATATTAATTAAGTAACGAGTGGTGATTATCATCCTAAGGATCCCATTTGTTGACTGCCACAAATGGTATAAGGTATAGTCACCGAAAAGAGCAGAAGGTAACCTATTCATAAGGTACATTAAAAAATACCTCCCCCCCCTCGAAATTAAACAAGACCAAAACCTCAAAAAAGAAAAGGAGAGCCATAAGAAAAAACAAACAAAAATAAAAAAAAGACAAAAGTATGCTCCACTTAAAAAGTGAAAGGAGTACAAGAATCAAGTACAATGGAGAAGCGGTAGCGTCACCGCTTGACCTAGTTACCCAACAATAATGTGCCGAAAAGTATAGGGGAAAGTGGTGACGTTGTAGTAAAGCGCAGAGGAGCGCTTTATCAAATCGCGTTGTGTCACGCGACTGTGCCCAATTTGAAGATTACATTAAGAAAGCGAGCTGAAACCGCCGAGGCATTAAGGGGTATGCCCACGGTAACAATGGCAGCGGTATGGCACGCAACTTTATGGTCGCGTATGCTTTCTCGCATCTACTTAGCCAAGAGATTTGATCTAATGCCTGCCATATAGTAAGTGTGAGGAAGAATGAAACAATAGTCTGGTCGCCCAGTGATCACGAAATCTTTGGCGCCCTCATCTCGACAACCGTCCATCTCGAATCAACCGTGTCGTCACAGATACCCCGAACCGGGTAATGCGGAGATTCCAGTGACTCGAGAGCACTGGGCTGGTTTTGCGTGTCGCTATAGATCACGATCCGGTCTCCATTCCGGGCAAAAAACGTTATCTCGAGTACCGGGGGGTGAATTGCAACCAACTCGTCTAGAAGATAGACGAAGTGCCTTGTAGAGCCTCTGGATTTTAAAATACAGGAGATACGCCTTGTAAACCGAATCCCTCTTTTCTGACCTTGAGCCTTCAGTGTAAAACTGCATGGATCCAGCATGACTCTGAAGTGTGATTCAGAAAGGTCGAATGCAATACTTCCGGCAATGTAGAAGCTTTGAGAGTAGAAAAATAATCATCCAACATCGAGTAGAATTTGCCGAAGCCACATTGTGCAGAAAACAGCTAACGACGCTGTCCAACTAAAATGGTAATCTAATATTTACCATTTACTCCGTGAACTTCAACACTCAGATATGTTAGATATATTGAGCAGAAACAGGCAGGGGTACAGTGATACCTCACCGGTTTGCAAAAGTGAACACAGTAGCCTTCCGCCAGGAATCTCGTAGTATACAATCAGTCTAGATCCCATTGAACAAATTGATTCAATTAAAATGACATACTTCACTCATCTAAGTGTCGAAAAATGACAAACAGGACATTGTCCATAAAAGGGGCGCTGTCCGTGGATGAAACTAAAGCGGAATCCAATTCAGCCTGGATGTTGTTGAATGATTTTCCACCTCCAATTAACTGCTTTCTTATACCTTACGATGTGCAATGAATGCTGAAGGTGCAGCATCCCGCCTAGAGAAAGTGTAGAATGCTGTCGAAGACCCTGCAACGGGCGTGTGGTTTGAGATTGTGGTCCCTTTCTAGTGAAGGACGAGGGCGGGGCCAGGCGAGAATTGCTCTGAATTTTCTTTTTATTTGCTTCCACACCCAGGTGGCTTCTTCAGTTAAGTGAAGACACGTAAGCTCACCAGGAAACGTGGTGTGTGTGATGCGAAGCATAACGGAACCTAGCAATAAGCTCGACAATATTCAACCACGGTGTAATCGGTCGCACAACGCCTATAGCGCATGCAGGCATATTACTGAGCTCTGAGGGTCATTTCAACTCTAACGTCAACGAAGGAAATGGAAAGCGTGTAAAACGGCCAGACGTTCTAAGAATGGTAGTTAGGCTCACAGCAATGAGGCTAGCGGAGAAGAACTAAATAGCCTAATACACTGACCTCAACTCCTTGAATGAGGCAGAGAAATCAGTTACTCCTGAAATGCAAAAATCCACGTTCGTATCAAACAACAAGAAGGTTGTTTTCGGGCAGCAGTGGCCCAGAATATGATATTCGAATTTGTAAATGGTGAATTCCATGAAGGGCATCTACCAATTCCCACACAACTCATGCAGTGCATTCGTAGAAGACACTGATCAGATCAAGCAAATAAAGTGAAACAGTTTTTGGATAGTGATACTTGAGCTCATTCACATCAACGAAACCTATCACAAATTCTTTGCTAAGGTCGGCAAGAACCTGATCCTTGGGATTAATCGTGTAGTATGCCCAGAGAGGGGTGCATTTTGTTCAAATCCTTGAGAGAAAGGGCATTGACAACCATGCCACGATGTGGTGGTAGTTCCACGCGTGGATCTTGGCTGATGAGGGTATATACGCAGAAAAAAAGTACTCTTCATCCAGGTGCAGCTGCACTGCCACTGCGCATCGTCTTTTCAGGCCGCTATCCCGTGCTAGTGCGGGTGCAAAACAGATATATTCCAGATGGATGGGCACGGTGCAGTCATCCAGCTTGGTGTCCTGTAGAAAGATTTCTAACAGAGTAAGGAAAAGACGAGCCTCTGCCTCTTCTCCCAGTTGGCTAGTAGTCCACGACACTTCGATTGAAAGAATATGCCCACCAGGCCTAGCTCGGAGGAGATGTGGGGGTCCCTTACCGGAATTATCGTCAAAGAAAGGCTTTGATGCTATCGAGGAATTAATGTGGGAAGTTGAGCTTGAGGAGCGAGTCTGTTCCTCCCCTTACTTCAAAACGTTTGGAGGAAATGAGAAGAGAGGTTTCGGAGCTTGGGATCCCTCGTTTTGGGATGATTTTGCCTCTCCGAGGTCTCTTGTTCAACCACGTATGAGGCGCAACCTTATAAAATCTCGAAGGTGATCTTACAGCCAACTTTGAAGAGTTTGCCTCCTGTTAGTCTAACGACTCGGTAGATGCGCGTGCCCGTTTCCTTTTATCAGGAAACGGTTGGTTGTGCGGGGAGAGGCAGAGGAACCCTTGTTTTAGCCGTGACGGTGAGTGAGTCAATGGAGCAGTCAGCACTACTAAGTGATCACCCAAGGGATGGGGGTGAATGGCCAGCAGAAGAGTTTCGTTTGGGCGTGGAAGCTGTCGTGCTGGTAGGCCTAATGGGACCAGGATCAGTGTATGCTTTCTAACTTGAGAGGCATCTGTAGGTTTAGGTTGAACAGGGCGTAACAGGATCAATTAATTAGCCTCCAGGGCAGTAATTGAATCCCAAGCCTGAACTGGCAATATTTTCACGAGTAGATACGAGCCACGTTGCTTCGAAGGAAGCAATCTGTGGCCCTCCGGAATTCAAACACCTAGCATTGCACATTGCAGATTTCTCATACAATGCAGAAGCGCTGGCAATGATAATACCTCCACGGTTATGTCACGAATGCCTTGATGCAGGAATGATACCAACTAGCACGCAACAACTTAAGTAGTCTGTGACGATTGAACGTGAGAAAGAGTGTAGGGTATGTATCTCTCCCCCCACTTTTTCCAATCACACTTTCCACCTTGACTGTTTATTTCTTGGTCAGCTCTTCGGTGATATCTTGTAAGGAGTAGTCCACTAGTTCCCTCGCAAAAATCGTCCCTTTCATAAAATTTATGGTAGAGTGTGGTGTCACCAGCACAGGCGTTTGTGTCCGAAGAGCACCAATAGTGGCTGCCTGGAAAGAGTTCCTCGCACTCGCCAGAACGCTCCCTTACCCTTACGAGAAATGAGTGAGATTCGGCTTTATACTAACTAACTTTGCTTGAGCTAACCTCTGATGGAACCTGTGGAGTGGATAACAAAAAATCGTTTGAAGCTAGCGGGCTCGAAAGCGCCGAGGGTCCCAGCCGTCCCCGGAACCCCGGAATCTCTATTTGTAGTCAGTGTTAATGTCGTGCTATTCCTCTAGATATCAAGCATAACAGGCTACACAAGCTACACCATTCGGACAACAGTCCTTGGGACTGGATTTGGTAGGCGCATTTGTAATAAGTTTATTTAACGGTTGCTTGAGATCCGAGAGTTTTATGACTTGAATTTTTGTTCCTTGGAAGATCGTTTAATTGAAATTTTTACTTCAATGCTTATTCAATTTGAGAAGACATTTCTTCTTCGAGCGAGGAGTCATTCAGTTCCTACATGTTGAATGGAATGTAAAGCTGATTTATTTGTTCGTTTAATTCTTCGACAAAAGAGGGGGGTTATGTCATTTATTATATCACATAATTGAAGTTCCTAGATGGAAACTGATTCGACCTTTGCATTGTCTATTTAAGAATTAGGGCAATCATTTTAATTAAGCCACGACTTTTAACTAAGTTTGTAACTGAATGTTCGAATTCGGAAGTAAAGGAGACATAATTCTCGTACGCCCTTTTGTTTAAAAATTAAATTATAAAAGGAAATTAAGAACCCTGTGAAATTATTTAAAAAATCTCAATAGTTGAAGAGAAAGTAGGAAAAATAACGAAGTACTTTCCCGGAAAGACACCTTCTCTCAACGACCCCCACCCCCCTCCCTTTACTAAAAAAAATTTAGAAAGAAAATGAGTATTTAGTGTAGGAAACCAAGGAATGAATTTCCATGTAAATAACACTTTCCTACAGCGGACACAATTTTCCGATCGTATATAAAATACATTTTTCCTTTTAACTTACAAAACAGAGAACTTTTTCAAATATCTTTCCATCGATCTTCCTCGATGTAAGGAGTTAATCATTAATGATTTTGAAATGAGGTTTGAGTAGGCAATAGACGGATTGATTGTTTTGAAAAAGCTAAATGCTTTTTCTAGAGCTATTTTGAAACGAATTGAGTCTTAAATTCTCTCGTTAGTTAGCAATTAGTTGTAGAAAGGGGATGAATTTGCTTCTTTGAATGCTTGAAAGTAAAGTTCCCACCTTTGAAAAATAGGTTTGCTGTAGGTCGCAGTCTTTTATTAAATAGCTTGAAATAAGGGGAATAGAAGGAGTTTGATAATAAGATTTGAAGATTGTTGAAGAATAAAGTCGAAGGGCGACCTCGTGCCCTTCAGTACCCACGTGGTCTCGAGATCGCCGTATGGACCGTGGGAAGCGAGGCTGATCTACGGCGAGGATGCGGTCCACGTCGTTTTATTGCAGCCCAGCTGCATTTACTTAGTGGCACATTTTCCTCGTCTCGCATGCACTTACAGCCAGCCCCCTGCCATCCAGCATAGATTGAAGCTCTTCGATCATTCTAAGCCAACTTTATCTCGGTTCCCCGAAGGAGTCGCTGCCTTCCCTCAAGATCGCGCGAATCGTGGAGACTCTCGCCCAGACAATCCCCACCACCAACGGAGCTTCTATATAATCCGCCGACTTGTTTCACGAGATATCACTGTAGCTCTTTAGTACGATAGCACCGGAGCACAGCAGCCCGGCTTAGCTCTTTTTGGCCTAATGACCCGCGTACGAGAAAAGGACACGCTCACCCATCGCCATCGGAGACACCGGCGATTTCGATTCGAGGACTAAGGCTAAATCGACATCAGCGAAGTTTGCCATAGTCAATCGGCGAGTATCTGACGAAGAACTCCATCTCCGAAGGCCAAACTACGTGTGCTCCCTCATCCTCCCCGTGAGGTAACCCAGCTTCCTTAACGCAGAAATCGTATCCCGACTGTCCTTTCCCTTCAACGAACACGTAAGCAATTGCAATCATTGACGCCTACAGATTATTCTATAATCTGGTCTACCCAAACCGTGTCATCTTTTGTGCGATCGCACGGATTAAAATCCACTTTTTAATCTCTGACCTGAACCCGACCGCTAATCCAATATTTATTCCTCCTGTGATCTGTCCCGTGCTGACATTTAATTTCACATGTACGATCATTCCCCTTAAACTCTCTCTCTGTTTCTATTTCAATTCTATTTAATTGTTAGTAAAGGTATATTTTTGTTATCGTCTTTTTCTTGCAACCCTGAACGAGTACTAGCTACCTGTTAATCTTTGGCCAACCTGCACTCTGAATTATTTGTTTTGAAAGGATCCCGCATTTGAAAGGTAAACCATTCCCACTGAATTCTTAACTATTCCCCGTTCACGAACCGGCTAGGTCGATTCTCAAACCGACTTCAATCAAACCCCCAAAAGGCATATATATATATATATATATATATATATATATATATATATATATATATATATATATATATATATATATATATATATGGAGAGAGTGAGAGTGAGAGTTCGGCCATTCCACGACAAAGATAATGGATTTAAAAAGAGTTTGCTCTTTTGGAGTTTAAAATGAATTTGGACGAATTGCAATTTCGTTAAAAGAGCAACCAAAGTTTCATGTAATGTTAAAAATATTTGACGATATATGGATACACCACGACAAAATAATAAACGTAAATTCACCTTGCCACAGTCAATACTTGCTTAAATTGACGTACCGTTGACACATTCTAACATATTAAAAATATTTAATAGATTGGAAAGTCAATTGGGTGTGAGACGAGAAAGTTCAGAAGGTTGATGACAGGTAGATGCAGGCGAATCTCTCCTTATCCTCACCATGCTTAAGAAGCTTTCTGTGCACCCCAAAATCGATATTCTTGACTTAATGAATTCTCTTGGCTACCTAATTTTTTCAATACTTAACGTCTTGAAAAAGTTCCTCATGTACACATACCAGATGAGAAAGGGGTGAGTTGTAAACGCATCCCACCATCGCGAGAAAATTCAAGGATTGATCCTCCTCCCCCCCATACCTATTTACTCTAAAGAGGGCTCGGAGAGGGGCATAAGAAACCACCATCGCAAGCCAGGATCCTCAACCGCACAACAACCGTTAAACAAGGTTTCAAAACAGTCTTTAAATGCTCAGCGCATATCTATGAATAAAGGCATTTAGACACGTAATAAATAGACAGACAAATAGGGCAAATAGAATAATGAGCTAGGCATACGAATGAGGGAAATGTGAAAATTCACATTGGACTATTTTATAATATGTCTCAATTTTATTTTCTACTAATTCTTTGGACCTAAAGCCAAATCTTTCATCTTTTAATGATGTTTTACAGATAATTTAGGATCATAAGGACATGAAACTTTGTGTCTCGCCTGTAGGGGTTACTATTAGTTTCTGAGCTTATGTCACGAGTGATATTATCGCTCATTTTGAAAAGGGGGTATTTGTGGAAGTGAAATTATTAACAAATATCTAAAATATCGAGTTAGTATTTTAGCAAAAGGCGATCGCCCCGACTCCTGCGATTATGTTTAGAAAGTGTCGTTTCTTAGATGGTTAGGCCTATCTCTTTATCTTGACATTAGTTTTATCATTACTTTGCCCAATCTTTGTTATACTATCTACCATCATTAATATCCGACTTTCCGTTATGAAGTGCTATTAATATGATTAAATTAAGAACAATTATTGTTCATTTAACAGAAATAGATACATACATTAGTGTACAAATTAGTTAGGACAGTAACAAATCTGGGGCTATTTCATAATATGTCTTAATTTTTGGCAACATTATTGAAGTTTTTTTTTCGTGCAGAATAGTGTACTAGTAACATCTGGCAACTGTTTTGTTGTGCCCTAGCTACACTAAGTCCGACAGTGCTACACCAGAGCTTATCGTTTATGATTATGGCTGGGAGCGTGCTCCGTGGTGTACTTGGTTCTGCCGGAATATTCAACTACTAATCATTATTAGACTATAAATTTATTATGGGTATCACACCAAAGAAGCGTGCAAAGAGCTGAAGACACTGGTGAATATTTAACACTGCGACAAGGAAAATGTGGAAGAAAACGAGACAATACTTCACGATATCAAGGCTCTCATCAGAAATAGTGTGAAGGATCCCAAGAAAACCAGTAAAGATCTCCAGAGAGATTTGTCTTTAGCTGGTGTAAATGTTTCTTCTTCAACCGTCAGGCGAAAACTCAGTGAATTTGGCAGATTTGCTACAAAACCGGTACGTAAACAGTTATTGACTTCTGCTATGAAGGCAAAACGTCTTCGCTGGGCACGCAAGTATGCTGGATGGAAGGCAGCTGACTGGAAGAAAGTTATGTTTGCAGACGAATCGCATTTTAAAGTACATGGGCATATGTCAGTGGTAGTAAGACGAAGCAAAGATGAATCACTTCAGCCAGGACACATTCAAAAGTAGCCAAAATACCCACCTAAGAAGATGTTTTGGGGTTGTTTTAGAGCTAAAGGCTTAGGGCGGCTTGTTACTATTGAGGGAATGATGAACAGCGTTAAATACAAGGCAATCATGCAGACTCACTTGCTTTCCGCGATGCATAAAGAATTTTCTGATGGAGGCGGCATTTTCCATCAGGATCTGACTCCGTGCCATACTCCCCAAATAATGCGCACATGCTTCGAAAAAGGTGGACAAACCGTTATAGATTGGCCTGGGAATTCTCATGACCTATAAACTCCATCGAGAATCTATGGGCTATAATCAAACGAAGAATCGAGGAAACCAACTGTTCGACGATGCAGAAGATGATTTGTGCTGTCATCAATGCCTGGTACCATAACGAAGAACTGGCAGAAATGTGTTCAAATTTGGTTGAATCTATGCCAGAGCGAGTGAAGCGGTTTTAAAAGCAAAGGGCGGTCATATTTCATAGTAAATGTACCATTTATCTTATTATTGACGTATTCTTTTCAAATATAAACAACAATTATCAAATAATTATATTATTTCACCACTGTTCGAACTAATTTGCACACTACTGTAAACAAACGATGATTGATAAGATTGCGATCACGGTGAGTCACAAAGCATGATCTCACGTTTCTGTGCTATTCAAAAACTTTCATTCACAAAAACGCTTTTATATGTATACAAAAATATTTTGTAATCGCCTAAACAAGTAATAATTAGAAGGGACAAAGTTTGTAGTATATGGAGGATGAAGCATTATTTCTCAACCGAGCTCCTTCGAGAGATCTTTGGTCATTCGAGTTGTTGGCTCCATAACAGATGTAGTGACCGACCATACATTGCCACTCACCGCCTTAATTAGCTACGTCCTCTTTTTCTAAGGCATCCTGGCGGGGAATCCCTTGTTAGTTTGCCTTTGGCTCAAAACAACTTTCAAAAGACGAATTTGTTTGCCGTAGAGATTAGCATTAGTTGTTTGATCTTTTTTTAACAGTTAGTAATGAAAAATTCCTTCAATATCTCAGCATACAATATATGTTCTTCATATAGGCTGCTGCATTTAGAATTCTCTTTTCTAAAAACTTTCTTAAAAAATAATGGCTACCCTGACTAATTTGGGGAAAACATATTAAAAGGTTTCTTAATGCTCTCTTATAAAATAGTCCAACAGAAAATACTGTAGAGAAATTATCCATTTTCTTTAGTCTCTCATACTTTGGAAAAAAATCAAACGACTTTGTAAATGAAATTAAGAAGACTAAATAAATTCTATCCGAATCTCGACCCAAAATTCATGTTAAAAAATGGGCACATTATTGGATTTTATTTCAGCTATAAAGACCGAATTCCATTCCCTTGCCGTTCCTCTGTAATTTATAAATATAGTTGTGGATCTTGCGATTCATCTTATAATGGTTCGACCATTAGGTCAATCCATTGTCGCATCGAGCAGCATCGGGGAAGGGCGACCCAAACGGGGGTGATTCTAAACAAACCAGACCCCCCTCGTCCATACGAGATCACATCAAAGTCTGAAATTAATATGGATAATTTTCAAATACTTAGAGTCATATTCCCCATCTCAACGAAATACGGTAATTAGAATCACTTTACATCCTAAAACTTAAACCTACGAGTAATTTAAATATAAATCAAACTGCATCCAATCTTTATATTGTATCATGAATTATTGAAAATTTTATTCTTTTATTAAGTAGCTTATCCAAAATTACACTAATAAATTTTAGTATTTTATGAAAACTAGAAATTTTAACCATTTACTACTATCTTAGTTTCTTAGTGCCAATGATGAGGCTAAGACCTCGAGAAGTTCAAATCCAGACAAATAAAGATGCTTTTATCAATAGCGTGCTTGGTTTTCACCTTCCCATATATATATATATATATATATATATATATATATATATATATATATATATATATATATATATATATATATATATATATATATATATATATATATATATATATATATATATATATACAAGCCGCTGTGCTCTTCCTTAACAGGAAGAGCTTGGATACACAGGCACCCCTGCGGAGGGGTGGCCTACGGCCTTATTTGCTAATCTTAACCGCCTTTTTTAATCTCCTTTATAGACCCTTTATTTTAACGCCCTGAACACCCTTTCTTCATCATCTTCTTCTTCTTCTTCTTCTTCTTCTTCTTCTTCTTCTTCTTCTTCTTCGGTCTGTGTCCTACGGCCGATCATGATTCTTTTTTCTTTTCTCAATCTAAATTTGCTATAATAATTTCCATGCCAAAATTTTAATAAATTTTCTGAACTTCACCATTTGTAATTCTTTTAGTTTTAAAAAAGTCACAAAAAATTCGATACTTATATTTATTTCTGAACTTTACCATTTTATTTTTTTTTATATTGTCACACACGTAATATCTGATAATTTGCCTTTATTTTCTGACGAGGGCTGTGACGTGAAATCGTGGGACCTACGTTCGCTTAATTGAGGGTGACACGTCATCCAAAGGAATTCTAGAATTTTCGTTCGCTTCGATCGGCCAGTTTCCTCCTAATTATTTTATTGAATATTAAATTGGGTTAAGATTATTACGATTGTGTCATGAAAGAAAGTTATTGATGTAGCATTGGGATTTTGAACGATCCATATTTGTTAGTGTTCCGTGGAATTCAATTCGAGGCCTAAATTCTTCACAGAAGACAGACCCGCCTCAGGCCAGAGCGAGCGCCAGCCCCTCCCCCTGTAAGAGGCGCCCTACTCAGGGCGCGAGAGGCAAGAGCCGCCCAGGTGGTCCTCTACACCCCAACTAACGAGCTGCTGGAGGTGCTGAGAACAACACCCCCTCCGCGCTGATCGCCGCTCGCGCCCAGCCGGGCGACAGGTGATGAAGACCGACGCCACCCACTTGCAGCAGATAAGAAACGCGTGGGACGCTCCACCACGTCTTACTGCACGCCAAACACTGACGGGCTGCCCGTTTTGTGCAATGTGTGCATTTATACATGTATTTATACTATTGTATCATATTATTACTGTATTTGTCTTTTTGTTTTTTTGTTTGTTTTTATTTTATTATTATTTGTATTATGATTATGTATAAATGTACGCTATTGCACAATAAACCTATACAATCAATCAAAGACAGACCCTTTTTTTTTGTGCTTGGAGAAGAAAGTTGTGTTCGGGAGCAGAGTGGATTTCGTGTACTTATTTTCCCGTTTCGTGCGTCTCGGAAGGCTATTGTAATTTAAGGCCATCCTGATTTAAGGCTACCTTGAGTTAGGTTACCGTGAGTTAAGCTTACCCTGAGTTAAGTTTATTGTGATTGTTTGACTTAGTGTAAGACAACCGGCAGTGTTGTACCCCTTTTGCATTTTAGTGCGGGTTTACCGCGAGTGTTGTGCCTCTCGTGCATCTTTGGTAGGACAACCGTGTGTGGTGTCCTTGTTTTGTGTGGCCCATACTAGGCCTGAAATTGGTCGTCGTGAGTGCCCCTTTATTTTTGTACGCGTAGGTACATGGTAGTTACGTTACCGGTGAGTGCTTTCCTCTGTGGCTCAACCTTCTTTCTCCGTGGTCTCATATATAGGAATATCACACGTGCGTTATTTTTGTGTACATATTTGTTCTTGTGTCTTCCATACTCTAAATATTTTTACATGTTCCAAAAGGTCATTCCTTAGCTCGAGCTATCAAGGTTGTAATTATTTTTTAGGACCTTTCTCTGGTAATTTAGTCTTTGACTATATCGGCATTTTCAAGTCGATTCATTTATCAAACATTTGTAAATAAAGTTTTTTCGTTTTAAGTCGACGCATCTTCTATCCTTGGCTATCAACTTTTGGGTTAAAGAATCTGGGCATGTCACCTGACCCCAGTTTGTGACATATATTATAAAGGAATTATTAGAAATAACTGATAAAAAAAATAAATCTACTTAGGTGACAACCGAACTAAAAGAAAAAATCTTATTCAAACCTTAAAAAAATCTCGTTCTTAAAATATAGGGTTATATATATATATATATATATATATATATATATATATATATATATATATATATATATATATATATATATATAATATTGAGGATAAATCCCAGAGCCACGAGAAACGGATGTAGCATCTTTTAATTTTTCACTACGTTTCGAAAACTACAAGTTTTCAGCTTCAGGCTAGAATAAGTTTACAAAGTTAATATGTATGAAGAAAACTTGAAAAGGCCAACAAGACATTATTTTAAAGGTGACCAATTACAAAATATCAGTAGAACGTACTACAAGTTAAATTAAATATGACTTGGCAACAGTTAAAGGTAATTGTGAAGACTATGGGCAGATCGTAGGCCTAGTTTTTTTGGGCTATTTTGGGCTACTTTCCGGTGTTTCTTTTTTAGAGATGAAATCGAAGAATTTTATGGCTAGTTTCATTTTTATACTGGGGGGCTGTGCCCTCCCCCCCCCCCGAAGGATTGAAACTCACGGTCATCGCAGTGTTATCCCCGCAGCGAGCCGTACCCAACAACGAGCCGACGCTCAAAATAAGCGTTAATACTTACGCCAGACGGGTGGGTAGAGTTTACCGGCAGCAAGCCAAAATTCGGTAAGATGTTCGTATCCTTCAGATGACAAATTTGAATAGGCTGTCCATCCGTCAGATACGACTGTCGTGCCCGGCAAAATCCACTTTTTTATCGCTGCGAGGAGGGTTTCTCGATTTCGATTTGCCACCGAAACAATGAAAATTCTCTTTGTTTCACATTCGAACCCTCCAAAAACCCACTGCCCTTCTACTACACGGCCCATGGGCTTCGAGAAACGCAACATATTTCTCGTTGTCGGTTAAAATAGCACCGAAACGTTGAATAGGTAACGAACAAACTTAACACGAAAATGAAATTTTGACAAATGAGCGGGAAATTACAAATTACAAATTACAAATTAGGTTAAAGTGGTGAAATTGTGTGGTAGGTATATAAAGGTGTGAATATGTTTTCTAGTTTGCCCTGGTGTTAGGGCATCACTAGCATTCTTCATGTTGAGTTTAAAATAAAAATTCCTCCGTCAAAAAGTAGCTGACTGTCATTGACAGTCAGTTTCCTCCGTTATAAATATATATATTTCTCTATATTATATGTGTTTCCACCTTCGAAGCATTCAAGCCTTTCAAGGTTGACTTTACTTGCTGAATGAATCTCAGTGTTGAATATTTTGTAATCCTTTTAATGTGGGCATTTAGCCTCTTTTCTTCGTATGGTTTATTCTGACTCTGTTTAGTTTATATGTTAACATATGGGTATTGGGGAGTTGGGCACTTCGCCTCTTTTTTATTTCAATTTAGTTTTAATTTTGTTAATTCTTGCTATGTTTCTATTAGGGGGGGGAGGGGGAGGGGACTTTAATGTGGGCACTTCGCCTCTTTTTCATTTGGTTTCTTAAAGTTTGTTAACTCTGCTGTACTAATTTTCAACTTTTAAGTTCTAGAGTCGTAGACTTTTTAGATTAGTGGACTAACACTATGTAAACATAGGTAGTACCACTTCTCTCGCGCAGGTTCTACTGCTTGGGAACAGAGCAGTTCTACCTATTGCGCGTCTCCGGTTGGCACGTATATTAATGTTCAGGTTTAAGTTTGGGAGTATATTCTGGTCTATTTTGTCCCATGTCTTTCTCCCTAGCCTTTGGATCTCCGTGTTGATCGGCTTTAGACCGATTCTTTGGTGAATAATCGATTGCCGAGTACGGTCGATCCTACGCGTGCCTGTTATCAGCAGCGTGGCTTTATTCTGCACTCTCTGCAACGTTCTGAGAGAGGTACAGCTTGCCATCTGCGTGATCACGGCCGGGTACACCAGGACTGAGCGTACCAAGGCCATGTACAGTTTTTTGATATTAGGCACGCTGAGGCCTCGGAAACGGTAAAGTTTCTTCAGCTCTCGTTTGTCTAGGGAGACTCTGGTATTCATATGTGTCTTATAACCCGTTTTATAGAGTCGCAATCCCAGGACATTACCCTCGTTGGAGTACGGATAGTTTTCGTTGTTGACGACGACGTCATCAACTTTCCGGCGGTTCATTGGGATGATCGTGAACTTCTGGCGGTTGGTCTTGATCTTCCACTTTCTTTCTTATCTGTTGATATTTTCAATCTCGACAGCTGTCGCCCTCGCCTGACTTCCAGAGTTCCTGAATGGACTCAGGAACATTTGGGTGATGTCGTCTGCATATTGCAGATACATCGAATCGTACCTCACTGGAGCAGGTAGGTCTATTGTGTACACGAGGTACAGCAGAGGGCTGAGACAGCTGCCTTGGGGAACTCCCGCCTCGAGTTCGAATTCGGGTCCTTTGCAGCCCTCGATTGAAATTCGGGCTCTCCTATCGGAGATATAATTGCAAAGGATCCTTTCCAGGAGTGGGTTAAGCTGGAGGTTAAGGATCTTGTACTGTAGTCCTCTCAGCCAAACCTTATCGAAGGCCTTCTTTACATCACGCAGCACCACGTCTACGTACCGCCTCTCAGCTTTACTGCAAGCGAGTTTCTCCGCAAGGAGGGCGAGGGCTGTTTCCGTTCCTTGTCCCTTGCGGAACCCGTGCTGCTGAGGGTTGTGGGCTCCCAGCTCGGCAAGTTGTTCTTGAAGCCTGTTAGCTAGGAGTCTCTCGTAGACTTTTGCAATGAATTCCAGCAGGGCGATTAGCCTGTAGTTTACCAGTTGATCAGGGGGTTTACCTCCCTTGGGTATGAAGATCATCTTCGCAATCTTCAAACCTTCCGGGAAGTAGCCCGTGTTCAGGGAAGCGTTGTATATATTAACGATACCCTGAATGATCTGCTGTGGGGCGTTAACCAAGTTGTTTCTGGTGATACCCGTCCAGCCTCGTGCCTTTTGGCGAAAGGCTTTTACAGTGGCCATGACGTCCTCTGATGTTATGGGGCGTCCATGACCCGCCATCTCCCTGCCTTCGTTGGCTTGCTGTAGTGGGTGCGTGCGATGTATTTCCTGATTTAGTTGTTCAATCAGTTGACCTTCGAATTCCTGGTCGAACTCAGCGTTTTCCTCGGGGGTAATCTTGAAAACGCTTTTCCAGAAGTTCCTGAACATATCCTCGAGAACCACCGGGTTATCTATATAGTCACCGTTCTCCTTTATCCGAGCCTTGGGTCTTGGATTAAGTCCCTTTAAGTTCTTGACTTGGCGCCAGAACTTAGCCGGGCTAAGTTCGCTGTCGACTTTGGCTATCAAGTTGTTCCATCTGTCCTCCTGCTGGAGGTTGATAGTCTCTCTAAGCTCTGAGCTTAGGCGTCGAAGCAGCAAGCTCCTTTCCCGGCTGGGACCCTCCCGTCGTACTTCTTCGTACACTTCCCTGTGAACGCGAGCGATATCTCTCATCTCCTCTGTCCATCTGGGCTGAGGAGGTGTTTTATACCCTGTTACGGGTATGCTCTCGCGGTCTGCGTTTAGTATGGACGTCGTTATCCTCTCCAACTCCCTGTCACTCTCCTCTAACGACGCCGTGCTGAGGTCAGCTGGCGCATAGTCGCTGAGTCGCCGCTTGTAGCGATCCCAGTTGGCCATGGCGTAGTTTTTCCGGAGAGGGGCTGGGAGTTGGATAGGTGCGAGAGATATTGTAGTGAGAATCGCTATGTGATCACTAGGGACTGTTGGGCCTGGCTCGCTATGGTAGTTGAAAGGGAAGCCTTCACTTGTCAAGATTATGTCAGGTTTAGTAGCTGACCGGGAAGTGATATAGGTCGGAAAATCTGGCCCTATCCTTTGAATGTTCTTTCTTCCCATAATCAATTCCAAGTTTCGGCCTCTATCGTTGGTGCTACCATAGCCCGCCGCACGGCATCTGGCATTGAGGTCTTACCCTAAGAATGCCATTCTGCGGTGCCCGAACAGTGTGTAAAAGTTGCATAACGGGAGATATGCTCGTCGAGGGGGTTGATATGCCGCAGCTATCACGAGGTCTCCGGCCAGGGTGTGAATCTCGATTGCCACAAAGGACTCATCGAGTTCTGGCAGTTGTTTGAAGGAGATGTTCCTCTTGACAGCTATTGCAGCACCATCAAACCTTTCCTGGGAATGATTCTTCATGATCACTCTGTAGCCTGGTATTTTTATGCGACCAGCTGTTGTGTCGATACCGTGCTCTGTGATGAGAATGATGTCGGGGTCAAGCACACGGAATATGTTACCATATGCCGTGGCCTTCTCCTCCCATCCATTCACATTGAGTGTCAGAATCCTCATTATGTTGCTTACTCTTTCCATTTTCAGTCACCTAGTGTTTTGGGGTGACGTTCTTCTTCCTCCCATTCTTCTTCTTTCTGAATTCAGCGTTAGAGAGTTGCTCGCATGTGTTATGATGAAGGATAACATTCTGTGCGAGCAGGGCCTCTTCCACTGTACCAGGGTCTACTTCAGAGTCATACTCCCATTTATATATCTTCGCTTTAATGCCTTGGAAGATACGACTGGGTTCCATTTCCTCTGGGAAGGGGAATTGATCGCAGGCGTATACTCTCAGGTTGATGTAGTTTACCCGCAATCTCTTCGTTTTCTTCTTTTTTCCCTTCTTTTTCAGGGGTTTGGTTGCTTCCGCGTCCGAGGAGTCCGAAGACTCCGATGAGCTGCTCGTTTCCGAGCTCGAATGTATCGCCGTGCTTGTTTTGGTTTGGGTGGGAGCAGGAGTTTTCGCCTCGACTGCTTCATTACTCGATTTTTCGGATTGCTGTTTGCAAGGTTTAGCTTGCTCCGTAGTCTGCTGGGCCTTTGGGGTCATCTGCAAATGCAGTACATCCCCAGAAGGGGGGTTATCCGGGAACCACATCTGTTCCATCCCGTTTTTGGCTAACATCTGGTTCAACACGGTGGCGAATCTGCCCGGGCGAGCCAGATTCATGACGTGCGCATGAAGTATGCACGTCATGATTTTAGTCGATCCCTCATTCTCAATTTCGAGGTACGTTTTTCTGGCATCCACCTCTGAGATGGCTGCCTTTGCTGCCTGGGAGTAGGACGTGTTCGCCCTGCGCGTAACTTCATTCCTTTTTGCCTTCTGCTTTTTCCTCATTACGTCCTTTTTGGCGGGGCAAGACATGGCCATCGTTCGGTGACCCTGCCCGCAACTCACGCATTTCTCCGTGGTGCTGACGCAATTCCGCCAATTGTGGCCAAGCTGGCTGCATTTGGAGCAAGTTTCCTGTGGCTCCTTGCAGTCCTTGGTGGCGTGGGTCTCCATTTTGTAGCATTTGAAGCAGTACTGGACCGGGGTGAACTCACCCTTTTCCACCTGCTCACCGCTAATTTTGGCGTTAAACATCAGTAGACCCTGTTCTTTCGCCTTCTGTGCCATGGTGGTCTCCGAGAAGACCACCTTGAATACGTGCGAGTAATCGCTGCCGTCCCTCCTATTTTTGAATTTAATTATTTCGGCTACCTTAGCCCAGGCTTGCCGTAGCTCTATCTCTTCTTTCATCTCTCCTGCTGTATGCTGCCCAATCCACGGGTCGATCCGGCGGCACACTACGCTTCTGTGCGCCAGGATCTGGGGTGGCACTGCTGGCTGCAGTCCTATGGCTCGAAGGGCTTCGACTGCCTTCTCCTTGGAAATGTCTTCAATATCTTTTTCTGTTTCGCATATCGCGATGTAGCCCGACGGTATATCTAGGAGCCTCATCATGGCAATTCCCAGTTTGCCGTACACGGCCTCGAAGGTGGATTCCCTGCTGGGCTTGGGTTGCCCGTCGACAACCCGCAGAGGAATCCGGGTCGTGTGGTCTTGGGCCATCTCTTATTGAGAGTGGCCCCTCAGCGCTGTTAATTGGTTGTAGCAGATGCTCTCGTTGTGGGGAATTTGCTGTTGTTCAGTACGGTGCACCTCTTCTTCTTCGTGGTCTTCTGTATTGGGTTATTTGGAGGCTCCCTCTACTTCGTCTCTAAGCTTACGTGAACTTAACTGCCAAATGGGGGGGGGGATGAATGATGGAGGGTGGACCCGGGCGAGGCCCCTCAGATGGGTGATGAGTGGCGGACTTGATGATGGGTGGTGATAGAATCAACTACCACCACCCGGGGTGCCGCCCCATCTGGGGTTTGGATATCGATGCTGTTTCCAACTTACACAGGGACGGTTGTGTGTCCCCCTGTGGTCTTGGCCGGAAGCTACCTTTAGAGATTAGAGCGAACTCTTCCCCAAAGCTTTCAGCATCGCCTCGTAACCGGGCGGTCTCTTCCGTAGAGTTCCACAGTGGGCTAATCCTCAAACCTGCTTTCCTTTACGTCCCCAATTATGTCTATCAAAGTGGACCGACATAGTTGTGGCGAGACTAGATGAGTGGCAGATCAGTTCATTTCAGCTTCGCGACTCCGTAGAGGGAGGGAGGGGGGGGGAGCACGACATCAAGTCTTCCTGGTGCCGGTTGTAAATCCTATAGCGAATTCTCCCCGTAGGGTTGATGAGGCAAAAAAATTCGGCGTTTTGAGCCTCCCTTCCTCTGACTTTTCCTCCTTTATCAAAAATGAGATCTTCTCAGCGTCGACATTTAAAATGAAATTCTGCTGCCTTCGAGCGGGAAACGGCGTGGGTGGTCATTTAAATATGAGGCGCGCGGACGGAAAAGTACTTCATTGTTCACGGAAAATTTGTGACTTTTTTTTTATTGAAATTGACCATTATATGAAAATTAACCCACAGGAAAATGAATTTACAAATATAGTTCGAAAGTGCTTGGATTCATCTTTTCATTTTCCTGTGGGTTAATTTTCCGATGTAATGAGTGGAGTGAGGATCTGACAGAATGAAAGAATTTTGATTTGATGTATAAAGAGTAAAAAAGTGTAGAAGATAAATATAGATAAATAGATGTTTAGGTTTGCCCTGGTGTAGAGGGCATCTCAAGGTACTTCCTTTTTCATATAGTGTCTTGTCTCTTCTTGTGCACCGTCAACGTTTGCTTCCTGTGCTTGTTTGGCCTCATTGTAACCTTTTCTTTTGATTATGCCTCTCCCGTCTTTTTTTAACTTTATTTATTTATTTATTTATTTTTTTATTTTTTTTAAATATCTAAATATAAATAGACTATTTCCTCCGTAACGGCATTCTAGTCTTTCAAAGTATTATATTTGATACTTTTATTTTTTGTATCTTTAAATTTGCTGATAATTTGTTATTGTTTTACTGGTAATTTATTTTTGTATTGTCGTTATTTGGACATTTCACTTCTTTTGTTTATTTCCTTTTGGATGTGGGCACTTCGCCTCCTGTTCTTCTTGTTCGGTTGTCATTTTCATGTAAAGAGTCCAATTAGGTTCTCTCGGGAGCAGATTCTTCGATTTGGGAGTAGGGCTCGCCTAGTGGCGCGTCCCCTATCCGCTCTCGGAATGTCGAGATCAATTTGCATATTTGGAAGTATAACGTCATCGATTTTGTCTCGGGTCTTACTCCCTAGCCTCTGGAGTTCCGTATCCAATGGCCTCAGACCTGCTCTTGCGTGCAGATCAGTCTGCCGAATACGGTCCGTCCTGCGGGCTCCCGCTATGAGCAGGGCTGCTTTGTTCTGCACTCTCTGCATTTGCCTGATTGTGGTAGAACTTGCAGCCTGCACGACCACTGCCGGGTACACTAATGTCGAGCGTACTAGAGCAGTGTATAGCTTCTTGAGATTCTTGGAGCTGTGGTTTCGGAATCTATATAGTTTCCCAAGATGTATTTCGGCTAAGGAGATTCTGTTATTTATGTGCGCTCTGGACCCTTTTTGAGGTGATGCGCAGACCTAGGACATTGTCCTCGTTGGTGTACGGGTACACTTTTTCGTTTACTAAGACATCGTAAAGTTTCGGAAGGATTTGGAAGTTTCGGTGGTTGGTCTTGATTTTCGACTTTCGTTCCAATCGATTGATGTCGATTTCGGTAGCTGTCTGCCTTGTTTTAACTCCAGGATTTGTGTGGGTAATGGGGATGATTTGGGTGATGTCATCCGCAAACTGCAGATACATCACATCCACCCCAACTGGAGCAGGTAGGTCCAATGTGTACACTAGGTACAGCAGTAGACTCAGACAGCTACCTTGTGGAACACCCGCCTCAAGTTCGAATTCGAGTCCATCGTAGCCCTCAATCGTGATTTTGGCTTTCCTTTCCATGATGTAGTCACAGAGCACCATCTCCAGGATCGGATTTAGCTGAAGGCCTAAGATCTTAAATTGGAGACCTCTCAGCCAAACCTTGTCGAAGGCCTTCTGAACATCTCTGTGATAGAACGGGTTGAGGCGGCGTAATTTCAACCACTATCACATGTGATTTAAAACCACGATGCTACCCACGTGCATCTTCACTTTGAAGACGGGCGCCTTATCGCAGCCACCTGAGTCAATGTTTAAACAAGGAGGTTTATCTTCCCCCGTCGCCCCATGCGCCGACTTCGCCAGATTGAGTTAGGCTTATGGGCAGATAAGGGATTGTTCTCAGGCTCGGCTGTGCATTCCCTCGAAGCCCCCACTCCATTGTCCCACACACCAAGGGGACTATTTATATGGAAACTTGACCACTAAGATGCAGATTAGAGATCCAGATTCTCTTTGCGAGACATCACTACGGTCCAGTCTCACCTTGTGCACCAAAGGGCCCTCGACCTCGAGATCCACCATCACTTGTCCAGAAGAAGGACAATATCCCTTGAGTGCCAAGGTTCGAGCCTTCGTGACGCCAAGTCCACTAGGCTTCCCCTGTTTTTCAGAAAGAGAACAACGTTAGAACAGCCATTGTTTTTTTGAGCCCGTTGAAAAGAAACGGTTCTCACCCTTCCCCCTGTTGTTCAGAAGAGAACAACGTAGAACAACCATTGTTCTTCCAGCCCGTTCGCCAAGAAACGGTTCTCACCCCTCCCCCTTGTTGTTCGGAAGAGAACAACATTAGAACAGCCATTGTTCTTTGAGCCCGTAGACAAGAGACGGTTCTCACCCCCCTGTTGTTCAGAAGAAAACAACGTAGAACAGCCATTGTTCTTCAAGCCCGTTCGTCAAGAAACGGTTCTCATTCCCAAGACGCCACGTCAGGATCATTTAATTCCCCCATCTTCGGCTGGAACTCGCCAGCGGACCGAAAATTCCTTCGCGTCGCCTTCCTCTGCACAAGTGTATTTACGTAAGCTGAACGTTACCTTTGAGTATTTAACCCTTTTGCCAACCCTATCCTGTGTTTTAAATGGTTTAGCGAACCATCCCATCCCTTTAACTATATATTTGTTTTACCTTTTTAAATCGCTCTTAATCCTCGGATTAGCTAGGTTCCCCACGACACTTTCCATTCTCTGTTTATGTCAATATTTTCCGTTTTGTGTGTTGTTGATAGTTTTTATTAATAACACTCTATTTTATTAATGATAGAAATATTATTATCCTTGAGCTCAGTTCCACTTCTTAAGCATATCGAAGATACATAATATCGGTCAACCCAGACATCCACCTACTCTAAAGATAATTAAATAAGTTCCCTCAACGAATAGTTATATATGGTATATCGTCGAGAGTCCATTCTACGACATATATATATATATATATATATATATATATATATATATATATATATATATATATATATATATATATATATATATACTATTTAAATTTGGTATCAAGTGTGTAAGGTTTAACGCTATATCTTTGCAAACACTGGTCTCAGTCGAGTAAAGCATAGTGTTATTCGTTATAATAATATAGTATAGTAGTTCTCTTTTGTTTTAACCGTTGCTATCCCTTTTTTTTGAAACTTAAGAAGCTGGAGTCGCTCAAGAAACTGTTATAATTATTTGTTTGTGTTTTTTTTGTGTGTGATTTTAGTCAGTGGTTATTTAGATCGAGAAACCAAGTACGAATAGGTCCGTGCCCATATTTAGGTAGGCTAATTCTCTAGAAGGCATAATTCTTGTTGCAAGGAATTTTAGTTGGTTGACTATTGCGCCCCCAAGTGCAAAACTCACTCAATTCGAAATCTTTAAAGCGCAAGGAGAATCCGTGGGACTTTCCGGAAAAGAACTAATTGAGTACATTCAAGAGCAGCAAAGAAAAGAACGAGAAGAAAGAGAAAGAGAAATCCAACGAGAAGAAAAAGAAAGAGAAAACCAACGAGGAGAAAGAGAGTAACGGAAAAGACAAGCTGAGCTTCACGATCAGATTGAATTAGCTCGTGTTGAAGCAGAAATACAGTCAGCCAGTTCACGTTCAGAAGCCCCCCGTCCCCCAATCTCCCACTAAAGCTCCCCAATTTCAAGGACGGAGAGGATTTCTGAGCATTTTTAGCCCACTTCGAAAAGATCCTTGAAATCAATAACATGGATCTGGAGGCTGAAGGTGTAGCCAGATTACTTTCCTTGTTAAATTGTAAATTGCGCGAAATTTTTATATCTTTACCATCTGAATGTACAATTAACTACAACATCTTAAAAGCTGAGTTATTGGCCGCTCATAATATGACTCCCGATTTCTACCGCTAAGAATTTCGAGGAGGTCGTATTAAACCCGGACAGACGTTCCGTCAATTCGGATACATTCTTCAGAGGAATTTTAAATTTTGGTTAGAATCCTCAAAGGTTGATCATAACTACGAGTCCTTAACAGACTTCGTGTTGCGGGATCAATTTTTGGCGTCTCTCCCGACGGAAATCCGCGCGTTCGTCAAGGATCGTCGGCGCCAGACCTTTAAAGAATGTACCGAAGAAGCGGATGTCTATGCCTCAAGCCATAATTTATACCCAAAGGAGAATCGAACTTCTCACCAATCCCCCTACAAGGAAAGAAGGAAGGAATCGCGCCCCTTCACAGGAGAGCCGACGAAGTTTCCGAGCCCCGTAAAACCCAAAAACTTCTTTCCCCAAAACCAACAACGGGACTCCAAACCTCCCGTTAAGATTTCTCCTCCATCTCTCTTCCCGAAGCGACCAATCATATGCTTCACCTGTGGTGTAGAAAACCACACGAGCTGGAATTGCCCCCAAAATTCTAGGCTTAAGAGCGGACCAGCCCACCAAGTTCACCAGATTAATGCCACCCAGGCTCCCCCGGTGGTGCAGACCCGAGCAGCAAATTCTCCCCCTCCGTCAGGCCACCAGGTAAATTTTATTTTTGATAAAAGTTCATCGGGAACTTTGAAATTTGAGGAGGGCAGCGTGAATGGCTGCTGAGTGTCGACTCTCGTCAGGGACACAGGATGTACGTGTTTCATCGTGTCCGACAAGCTCCTCCCCCCAGTGGATCCTAACCACGAAAGATTTGCGGTGGTACATGGCTACCTTGGGTGGGCGAACCAATTCTCCGTCGTTAGATGTTACCTGCAGTGTCAATATTATGATGGCTGGGCTGAAGTCATTTCAGCATCCATTCAATTCTGTTCCGTGCTTATAGGACAGAGCCCCCAAGTAAGTTCCGACCCTGTGTCTCAGGCCGCCCTTCCTCGAGGCCGAGCTAAGAAAGAAGCCCAGGAGCCCGTCCCCATCAGAACCCCGATACCGTCCAATTTCTCGGAGACCCTTAACCAGGACTTTAGGACGGCACAAAAGGAGTGTAAATCACTAACACCCTTAGGTGATAAGGCCCAAGACAAGGACACGGAGACTGTCCGTGGACCCCAAGAAAAAAAGTACCCCCAACGCACCCATGGAGATACGTTCGTAGCACTGGACGAAACATCGGTGCTTGAAGAAGATTACCCCGCGGAGTCCCTTAATGTAATACAGACAGTGTGCATCCTACCTGATGCCGATTATCCTCCTCCTTCCCTACCAGGCGAGTCTTTTGAACCCTCTGACCTGGATATTGACGCGCAGCTGACACCACATCAAAAGAGTCAGCTACAAGAACTATTTGAATGGAGTCACCATTCAACCACCCTATTAGCTCTTTTCGAGCGACTGCGCGAAAATGGCCTCACCATTGACCTCAGCAAATGCCATTTTGCCCACGAAACCATAAAATACTTGGGTTTCGAAATAGGACAAAGCCAGTTAGGTCCACAGGAGGACAAGATTAAGGCAATCACCGACATGCCCCTCCCGAATACTAAATAGCAATTAAGATCATTCCTAGGATCAGCTTCTTACTATCAGCGATTTGTCCCGAATTTCGCTGCAATTTCGGCGCCCCTCAGCACCCTTTTAAAAAAGAATTCCCCCGATCGACTACGTTGGAATGATGTCGCTGTTTCTCATTTTAATCAGCTCAAGAGTAAGCTCATTTCTGCCCCCATTTAGAAGTTGCCCAACCCGGAAAAATCCTTTGGGATTAAGACCGACGCGAGCAACGAGGGCATTGGAGGTGTACTCCTTCAATACGAGGATGACGGAACGAGTCATCCAGTTGCATATGCTAGTCGCCAATTATTACCACGCGAAAAGAGATATGCCACTATAGAGAAGGAAGCTCTATCAATTATCTGGGTTATAGACAAATTCAAAATGTACTTGATAGGAAAAGAATTTCAGATAGGAACCGACCACCGTCCGTTAGCATATATTCGGAATGTACGACACTCCAACGGCCAAATTATGCGCTGGAGTTTACTCTTGCAGGAGTATCAATTTAAAATGAATTATATAAAAGGTTCCGATAACCAGGTCGCTGACGCACTCAGAAGGAATGCGTTACCGAATAGCGTAGAATAATTGTATTCGTAGGATTAGGATCTCCATGTATGTATATACCGTCTTGTACGACTTAAATTAGATTCTCTTGTAATATAATTAGTTAATGTATATGTCTGAATTTTGTAACGCTCAATGTCTATTTTTTTTGTATGTATATATATTTGTACCAATTAAATTACGTATAAATTATTTTTTCCCATATGTACTAATTTTATATCATTTCATTGTTCTATGCCCCTTTTTTTTATTAAGTTTGTATTAAAGGTTATTTTCCCCTGTAATCAAAAGATCAAAATAATCATATGTAATGAGGTAATACTAGTTAGGTGCATGAAGGTACGGTTGGTACAAGAAAACGAGTTCCCGACAACGGAGCTCTATCGTTGTCCCTTCTCTCTTTTTTTTCGAAGTGACAACTTCCCCCGGAATGGAGGGGTGTGATAGAACGGGTTGAGGCCGCTTAATTTCAACCACTATCACATGTTATTTAAAACCACGATGCTACCCACGTGCATCTTCGCTTTGAAGCCTGGCACCTTATCGCAGCCACCTGAGTCAATGTTTAAACAAGGAGGTTATCGTCCCCCCCGTTCGCCCCCATGCGCCGACCTCGCCAGATTGAGTTAGGCTTATGGGCAGATAAGGGATTGTTCTTAGGCTCGGCTGTGCATTCCCTCGAAGCCCCCACTCCATTGTCACCTACGCCAAGGGAATGTCCCGACTATTTATAGGGAAACTTGACCACTAAGATGCAGATTAGAGATCCAGATTTTTTTCGCGAGACATCACTACGGTCCAGACTCACCTTGTGCACCAAAGGGCCCTCGACCTCGAGATCCACCATCACTTGTCCAGAAGAAGGACAATATCCCTTGAGTGCCAAGGTTCGAGCCTTCGTGACGCCAAGTCCACTAGGCTTCCCCAGTTGTTCAGAAAGAGAACAACGTTAGAACAGCCATTGTTCTTTTGAGCCCGTTGACAAGAAACGGTTCTCACCCTTCCCCCTGTTGTTCAGAAGAGAACAACGTAGAACAACCATTGTTCTTCCAGCCCGTTCGCCAAGAAACGGTTCTCACCCTTCCCCCTTGTTGTTCAGAAGAGAACAACATTAGAACAGCCATTGTTTTGGAGCCCATAGACAAGAGACGGTTCTCACCCCCTTGTTGTTCAGAAGAAAACAACGTAGAACAGCCATTGTTCTTCAAGCCCGTTCGTCAAGAAACGGTTCTCATTCCCAAGACGCCACGTCAGGATCATTTAATTCCCCTCCTTCAGCTGGAACTCGCCAGCGGACCGAAAATTCCTTCACGTCGCCTTCCTCTGCACAACAAGTGTATTTACGTAAGCTGAACGTTACCTTTGAGTATTTAACCCTTTTGCCAACCCTATCCTGTGTTTTAAATGGTTTAGCGAACCATCCCATCCCTTTAACTATATATTTGCTTTACCTTTTTAAATCGCTCTTAATCCTCGGATTAGCTAGCTTCCCCACGACCCTTTCCATTCTCTGTTTATGTCAATATTTTCCGTTTTGTGTGTTGTTGATAGTTTTTATTAATAAAACTCTATTATATTAATGATAGCAATATTATTATCCTTGAGCTCAGTTCCACTTCTTAAGCATATTGAAGATACATAATATCGGTCAACCCAGCCATCCACCTACTCTAAAGATAATTAAATAAGTTCCCTCAACGAATAGTTATATATGGTATATCGTCGAGAGTCCATTCTACGACAATCTCGCAACACCACGTCTACGTATTTCCCTTCAGCTTTACAGCGGGCGAGTTTTTCGGGGAAGAGAGCAAGGGCTGTATCAGTCTCCCTTCCCCTACGAAACCCGTGTTTCTGAAGGTTGTGAGCTTCTCGCTCTGTTAGCTGGTCTTGTAACCTATTAGCTAGAAGCTTCTCGTAGACCTTTTCTATGAACTCGAGGAGGGATTTTCGCCTGTAACCCACCAGCTGATTGGGGGTTTCTTCCCTTTAGGTATAAAAATGATTTTTGGTACTTTTAGACCGTCGAGGAAATAACCCGTATTCAGGGAAGCGTTATAGATATTCGCGATTCCCCGAATGATCTGAAGGGGGGGCATGTACCAGGAGGTTTTTGGTGATGCCCGTCCATCGTGGTGCCTTTTGTTGAATGGTTTTTACAGTTTCTATGACCTCTTATGATGTAATTGGTTGGCTACGTTCAGCCATCTCCCATCCTTCGTCGACATGGGCCTGTGGGTGCGTTCGATGTATTCGTTGATTAAGATCTTCATTCAGCTAGCCTTCGAACTCCTGGTCAAATTCCACATCGTCATCGGGTGTAATTGTGAAGACTTCCTTCTAGAACGTGAGGAATCTCTCTTCCAAAACCGCCGGATTCTCCAAGTAGTCATTGCTTGCCTTATTACGGGTCTTTTCTCTACTTGGTAGGCCTTTTAGTTTTCTCACTAATCGCCAGAACTTTTCGGGTCTTATCTCGCTGTCTAGTTGTTCCATCAGCTGTCCCAGATCACAGCCTGTTACTGGTTTATGGCCTGCTTGAGTTCTTCACTCATGCGACGTAGCGGCGAGCTTCTTACCCGATTTGTACCCTCTCTTCTGGTTTCTTCGTACAGATCCCTGTGCACCCTAGCGATCTCACTCATTTCCTCAGTCCATATGGGCTGTGGAAGAGTTTTATACCTTTTCTATGTTACACACTCGCGATCCGCCTCGATGATGTGGGCAGTTATATTCTCCAGTTCCTCATCGATCTCCTCCAGTATTGCTTTGCTTAGGTTCGCTGGTTCGTAACTGCCAAAGATTTTCCTGTAGCCGTCCCATTTGGCAGAGGCGTAACTTTTGCGGAGGGGGATCGGAAGCTGGATAGGCGCGAGTGTGATGGTCGTCAAGATCGCTATGTGGTCGCTGGGTACTGTTGAGCCCGGTTTGCTGTGGTAATTGAAAGGGAAGCCACCACTTGTCATGATTCTGTCGGACTTTGTTGCCGCTTGAGAGGTGATATAGGTCAGAAAGTCCGGTCCTATCCTCCGGATGTTTTTGCGACGCATAATCATTTCCAAGTTGTGACTTCTGTTTTTCGTGTTCCCATAGCCGGCCGTTCGGCATCTGGCGTTGAGGTTGCCCCCAAGGAATGCCATTCTGCCGTGGCCTAAGAAGGTGTAGAAGTTCGTGAGGGGGAGGTCCCTTCGTCGAGGTGGTTGGTATGCCGCCGCGACTACAAGATTTCCCACTAAGTGTGTGCAACTCTACCGCCACAAAGGACTCATCCAGTTCTAGAAGGTGCCTGAACGAGAAATTCTTTTTGATGGCAACGGCAGCATCGTCGAACCCCTCCTGAGAATGTTTTTTTTGTAACTACTCTGTAGCCCGGTATCTCTAAATGGATGTTAGTAGTATTGATACCGGGCTCCGTGATTAGTATGATGTCGGGGTCAATCAGGCGCCAATATCCTTAACCTGTTGTTCGGGTTTTTCCTTCTCAGTTCTGGCTTTTGTGTGTTCTAATGCCTGCGAGTAGTAGATTTACGCTTCATGTTCTCTTATTTATGAATTCTGCTGGGGAGAGTGCTATAAAAGTTTCTCGGTAGAGGGCGACGTTCTGCTTGTACAGATACGGATAAAACTGAAACTAATCAGGGAGAAGTCAACAACATCGCATCTATTACAGAAATCAGATGTTCACGGCCTATAAAATAGACGAAAAAAAACATCAAAGAGATTATTAACCGTGACATCAAGGTTAAAAATCAAATGGATAAAATTCAACTCATCATATATTATAAAACAACAAAAGCCAGTAATTTCCTGATGAAAAACAACAGGTGCCTAAACTTCTTGAATCTCAAGTCAACCAACATAGTTTACGAGTTCATCTGCCCAAATAAAGACTGTAAGCTTTATAACAACTCAAAATATATTGACATGGGAACTACTACACTTTCGAGACGTTTTACGATGCAACAGCAAAGCGGAGGGCCTAAGAATCATATGGAGAGTGTACATAACATTAACCTAACGAGAGATATGCTAGTTGACAACACCGTTATTAAAAGAAAAGAGATTAGTAAAGCTAGGCTGAACATCTGAGAAGCCATATTAATAAACGAAGATAAGCCAGCCATCAACTGTCAAGCGACAAGCTGGAATCGAACATTAAAATTATTTTAAAATTCCACTCACCGGACTGGCCTGTTTCCTCTAACGTTACGCTCAACCTAAGGGGAATAAATACCCCTAAAAATCGATTTTTTTTCACTCCGCTCATTACATCGGTAAAGGAGGCAAGAACATATCATAACGCTCCGAAGATGAAAGAATAAGAAGGAAAGCTCAGCAATTTAGTTTGTTTTTTTTTACCAAAAACATTCATTAAAAAGAGAGATGAATACAGGACAAGTAATCCACCATCTACAAGATGGAATAAAAAAGATAGTTAGAAGAAGAGATAGGTGCCAAAGGAAATAAATTAAGGAGAAATACACAATGGTCTTCAACAAAATTTGCATATATATATATATATATATATATATATATATATATATATATATATATATATATATATAGAGAGAGAGAGAGAGAGAGAGAGAGAGAGAGAGAGAGAGAGAGAGAGAGAGAGAGAGAGAGAGAGAGAGATAGAGAGAGATAGAGAGAGAGTTAAATTACGGATATATGATATATCATATATCCGTAAATAAACTTATCTTTAACTACTTGCTTATCATTCTGGTTTCATTTCTGTTACCTCTCTTGTTGAGTTTTACTTATTTTTCATATGGTAACTAATATTCAATTATGTGTGTTATTTTTGCAATTTTGTCATCTAATTCTTGAAATTTCTTGCATTCATATTAGAGTTCAATCCGTTGAAGATGGTCATTGCTAAAGACCAAAACGTCTATCAAATAAATGTTTAGAGCGATCACATGGGCCTTCATATTCCTCACATATATATATATATATATATATATATATATTTATATATATATATATATATATATATATATATATATATATATATATATATATATATATATATATATATATATATATATATATAAAAATTTGGGCAATATATTTTCATTATGGCAGGTTTTATTGAAAACGACCACTAATCTGTCATTAATAATTTTGTTTTCAATCTTCTCGATTTGTCTTATGTTCGCTGTTTCTTTATGGTTCAACCCGTGAATATCCTACCGAAGTTCATTAGAGACTGATATTTATTAATTGCAAAAAAATGGAAGGAAATTATTGTACTGATGTATTTCGACATGACATGTAACATCTTCAGAGTTAAAATGGGAAATTCTTACGTCTATTCCAATTTATATGTTATAAAAAGTGTATTAACAAACTGACGAACGGAACGTAGACACGTGTAGGCGAAAAAGCGAGCTGACAAAGTGCAGGTATGGACTGGTAGAACAAGGGTAAGTGAGTGGCCGGAGAGGAGGGGGGGAGGAGGTTAAGCTGCTTGCCGAAAGTGATTAGAGGCATGGGGCAATTGTCCTAAATGTACCCGGTCCCCCGATTTCCTCGTCTTGCAGTTGGAAGAAATTCATAAAGTTAGATTGTACATATATATAGTTTTGGTTAGTTTTCTTAAATAAATATTGCTTCAAGGAGTAAAAAAAAATAATTGTGTTTTCTTCCATCATTTTTCTGTTGAGGCGAACATAAGACAATTGGAGAATAAAATTATTAATACGAGATTAGCGCTCGCCTTCAATAAAACCTGCCATAATGAGAATATACTGCCCAAATTCCCTCCCCCCTACATATATATATATATATATATATATATATATATATATATATATATATATATATATATATATATATGGTGTTGCTGAAGTCTGGTCCTATAAGCAATTTACTATATAACAATTTACAGTTTACAATAATTGTTCGAACTGAAACCACCTTCTTCCAAACACTTTCCTGTGAAACTTTCCTAAATGACTTAGGTGGGCTACCTTACACATGTCTGCATACCTCTGTAGATGTTTCAAGACCAGATGAACTTCTTCTTCTTCCAATGTGGGGTTGGTCGTGGACGCTTCATGTTTCTTTAAAACGAGTGAAAGTTTTGCTTACAGTTCTTTGTGTAATTGATTGCCTATTCGGGAACTTAGCATTAAAAATATCTGCGACTGAACGCGAGCTGGCGTCGTCCTTCGCATACTAAAACACAAGTTCTACTCTTTCTGGAATCGTAAGCTTTTCTGCCATGGATATCAAGCTGAGACATAATAAATAAAATTATAAATGATACTTAAATGATCAAAATTATGTTAAAAAAAAAGGTTTGCTAACCCAAAAGTCGCGTGCCCTCACTTATTCTGATTTATGTCCTTACGACTTTGAAAACTTTGAACAATTCCCGGAGTTACTTTGGAAGGACTTTGGCAATTATATCATTCGAAAGATAATGTAAAATAAGATAAGGGTTTCAAATTTCGTTAGAATCGGTCAAATAGTTTGATGTTATTGCCAAAATAAACTAATTCACGGGCTAACCTTGGAAAGAACTTTGCAATTATATCATTCGAAAAAGAATGCAAAACAAAATAAGACTTTCAAATTTCGTTAGAAACGGCCGAATAGTTATGATGTTATTGCAAAAAAATCTAATTCCTGGGCTAACCTTAGGAGGACCTTACCAATTATATCATTCGAAGAGAATGTAAAACAACATAATGGTTTCAAATTTCTTTAGAATGGGCCGAATAGTTATGATGTTATTGCCAAAACAAAATAATTCCATGGGTAACCTTGGGACGACTTTGGCAATTATATCATTCGAAATATAATGTAAAAGAACATAAGGCTTTCAAATTTCGTTAGAAGAGTCGGATTAGTTATGATGTTATTGCCAAAAGAAAATAATTCCCTGGCTAACCTTGGGAGGACTTTGTTAATTATATCATTTGAAATAGAAGGTAAAACAACATAAGGGTTTCAAATATTGTTAGGATCTGCCTAATAGTTATGATGTTATTGCCAAAATAATATAATTCCTTGGCCAACAGGGAGGACTTTGACAATTGTATTAGTCGAAAGCGAATGTAAAACAACATAAAGGTTTCAAATTTCGTTACAATTGGCTGAGTTGTTACAATGTTATTTAAAAAAAGAAGCCAAACGTGGACCGATCGACATAGTGAGATGTAGAGTCGCCTGCGACTAAAAAGTCACAACTTTCTAAAAGCTTATTAAAAAGCAGAACTAAATTATATATTTTTGTAATTAAAATGGCGGGCATTAACTTTTTGTCACACCTCATTTATGGAAATGGAAAGGCAAAAATATGGTTACACCCTAATTGCATAGTCTAGAATAGCACATTATAGCTTGTATAACATAGCATATTATAGCATAGTATAACATGGCATATTATAGCATAGTATAACATGGCATAATATATTATAGTATAACATAGTATAGAATAACATAGCAAAACATAGTATAGTAAAGTATAATATAATATAGTATATATAGTATCTAGCAGCATAGCAAATTATGTAGCATATTGCCTAGTATTGTCTAGAATAGTATAGCATTTTATAGCATAGCCCCGTATAGTCTCGAATAGTAGCCTGGGAAAACCTAGCTTACCGTAAGATAGCCTCCCATAGTATGACCTCACTTAGCATAGTATAGACTAGCCTAGATTGCCTAACATAGTAAATTTTTCCTAGCCTAGCCTAGCCTAGCATAGTAAAACCTAGACTAGCATAATATAAACTAGTCTAGCATAGTATAAGCTAGTCTAGCATAGTATAGCTTAGCTTAGCATAGTATATCCTATCCTATTCTAGCATGGTATATTTTGGCATAGCACAACTAACCATAGTCTAGCCTACCCTAGCCTATGCTAGCTTAGAATGGTACACTATAATCTAGCCTAGGCTAGCGTATTATAGTCCAGCATACCTTGCATAGCATTGTATACCCTTGTATAGCCCATCCTAGTATATCATAGCATAGAATGGCCTGGAATATCATAGTATACCCTAGACTAGGCTAGCTCTCGGTGACTTGTGCCCAAGTGGGTAGTTGCAGATAGCATAGGCTAGTATAGACTTGCATATATATCCTAGCATAGTATATATTAGAATAACATAGCTTAGTATATTAAACCTGAGCCTATCACAGTGTATCCTAGCTTAACAAATTATAGCCTAGAGTGCCTAGCAGAGTATAACCTATCCTATCCTAGAGGAGCCTACAATTGTATATTAAAACTTAGTCTAGCCTAGCTTTGCTTACCATAGTCTAGTATAACGTATCTTAGTCTAGCCTAGCTTATTCTAGTTCACTGAAGCATAGCCTAATATATTTTATTCTATCCGAGCCTAGTTAGCATATTCTAGCCTAGTATAGTATATGAGAGCCTACCTTACCCTAACGTACCCTAGCCTAGTTAGTATAGTATATCATATTATTGCCTAGCCTAAACTAGACTATTAGGTCTCAGCCTAGGCCTAGCCTAGGCTAAGACCTAGGCTCGCTTATCTAGGCCTAGTAGAATGAAGACTAGACTGGTGTAGCATAACTTAGTATGTCATTGCCTAACCTAGCATACCATAGCTTAACCTAGCCTAGTATATAATTTTATGCACTGCCTAGCCTAGTATAGCTTAGCTTAACCTAGCATAGCAGATCTAGCCTAGTATTAACTATCCTAGACATGTGTAGCTAATATTACACTAGTATACCCTAATCAAGCATAGCTGATTATTGTATAGCCTAACATACTATATGCTATCCTAGCATAGAATAATATAGCCTAAATTAGCATAGTATAACTTACCATCGTACCTACATTATAGCTTAGCAGAGCTTAGCATAGTATAGCCTAGCCTATAATTGCCTAACATACGAGGGGCGGTCAATAAGTTTGGCGAATCGGTAGGGCAAAACAGAGGAAGGGGGATGGATGATTATGAGGGTGTTAGGACAAGTTAAGACAAGTCGGGACCTGCAGCCGCACGCTCCTGCCTCGTCTATTTAAGAAGCAATAGCTGATCGCAGATCGTCAGTAACAAATATTTCAACAATGGAGAAAGTTGAGCACCAGGCAGTGATCAAATTTTTGACCAGCGAAGGCAAGAATGCAAAAGAGATCCATGAACGCATGGTTGAAGTGTACACCGACACCGCCCCTTCCTATGCAACCAATGCTCGCTGGAATAGGGAGTTTCGCCATGGTCGTGAGTCCCTTGAAGATGAACCCCGTCCAGGGCGCCCGTCAGACGTGACCAACGAGCAAAATGTGGCCCGTGTGGAGAGGATGATCCTCGAAAATCGACGGGTGAAGGTCGAAGAAATCGAGTGAGAACTTGGAATATCACATAGAAGTGTTATGAACATCATCCACGACAATTTGGCATTGACCAAGGTCTCTGCCCGTTGGTTCCCTAGAAACCTCACGCCCCATGATCGACTTCAACGTCGTCAAAGTCCACAAGGCCAGAGTTTCACAAGCTGCCCTGCGCGAGTGCGGATTCAAGGAGCTCAACCATCCCCCACTACAGTCCAGATCTGGCCCCTAGCGACTACTTTTTATTCCGCCAGCTCAAGGCTGCACTGCGTGGACGCCGGTTTGGAGACGATGAAGATGTCCAGCTCGCCGTCTAGGAGTGGATTGAACAGCAGTCGGGAGATTTCTGGTTGTCGGGAATTCGAAGCCTCAGGGAAAAGTGGCGCAAGTGCATTGAAGTCGAGGGTAGTTATATTGAATGAAAAATAATAAAACACTTTTCCTCATATCTCGTTTCCTTATATCCGAATTGTAAAACTTATTGACCGTCCATCTTAGCATAGCCTATTCAAGGCTTTCCTAGCAGAGTATAGCATATTATAGCCTAGTCTAGTCTAGCAGAGTATCGGCTGAAAAGTTATGGTTATTTTCAAAACAAAATAATTCCTGGAATAACATTGATAGGACTTTGTCAATTAGATCATTCAAAAGAGAATGCAAAACAACATAATAATTTTGAATTTTGTTAGAATCAGCCGAATAGTTATAATGTCATAACCAAAAAAAATAATATTTCCCGGTCTAACCTTGTGATGACTTTGGCAATTATATATTATTCGAAATAAAATGTAAAACAAAATAAGTGTTTCAAATATCGTTATAATAGGCTGATTATTTACAATCTTAGTTATTAAAAAAAAAACAAGCAAACCAGGGAACGACCGACCTACATAGTGAGATGTAGAGTCGGTCGCGACCTGAATCGCACGCGACTAAAAGCAAAAAAATAATAATTCTATAGTAATAGTTCTTTATCAAGGATAAAGAACTCGAAATAAAGTTCAAGAGTATTTGAAATCCTCGTATTAATTTTCCCTGTGGACTTTGTTGCTTTTATTGCTTACTCACGCGATACGTTGTGAGTTTTCCACACACACACACACACACACACACACATATATATATATATATATATATATATATATATATATATATATATATATATATATATATATATATATATATATATATATATATATATATATATATATATATATATATATATATATATATATATATATATATATGTATATATATATATATATATATATATATATATATATATATATATATATATATATATATATATATATATATATGTATATATATATATGTATATAAATATATATATATATATGTATATAAATATATATATATATATATATATGTATATAAATATATATATATATATGTATATAAATATATATATATATATATGTATATAAATATATATATATATATATATGTATATAAATATATATATATATATATGTATATAAATATATATATATATATATGTATATAAATATATATATATATATATATATATATATATATATATATATATATATATATATATATATATATATTCACAGAAGGTTAGATAAAATAATTGGAGCACGCTTATTAAATACGGAGTTGGTGTTCCTGCTTTTGCTTTTTGAACAGCGTCAATGCGTCTTGCATTTGATTCATACAGCTTCTTGACTTAATTAAGAGGAATTTTGAGCCATTATTCGTGCAATACTTTCCTCAGCTGTTTCAGACACCACGGTGGAAGGTAACGACTTCTAACTTGTTGCTTCAAGACGCACCACAAATGCTCAAAAATATTAAGATCTGGAGATTGTGGGGGCCACTCCATTTTTTGTAGCTCACTCCCAGCTTTTTCATACCAATCCTTAACCATAAGAGCGGTGTGTATTGTCATCTTATCTTGGAAAAAGCACTCACCATCAATTAATAATGTCTGGACCATGGAATGAACTTGATCCACCAAAATATTCAGATATTCATTGTTGTTGATCCTACCATACAGGGCAACGATTGGACCAAAAGAATTCCAAGATATGGCTGCCCAAACTATCACTGACTCTCCTCCGTGCTTCACTGTAGGAAGAAGGCAATCAGGGTTAAAAGCTTCTTCAGGCGGCGTCCCACATAAACTCGCCAAGCAGTACTCCATATGTTTATGTCATGGAATTCCCTGCGTAATGTTCTTAATGAAATGGGTGGTGAAGGACCAGAATTGACGTTTTGGACTTTTACTTATCCTTGTAAGAGTCGTTCTTTGGAGTTTTTATACCTACTGTCAAAGTATGTACCATTAGTTTTCGAACACCCTATATATATATATATATATATATATATATATATATATATATATATATATATATATATATATATATATATATATATATGTATATATATAAATACATATATATATAGTACAAGAGAAAATGAGAATTGGACGCGAATGAGCAAATGAGACAAGAAACTAGAGTTTTTTAAAGGCAAGAGAGAGGAACATTCGAAGAATCCAGAATCAAAGGGGGCAAAGGGCGGCAGAGTGAAGGCGATCCAAGACCGAGAAGACAAAATTAACGCCAGGGAAATAAAGTTTTGAATTCCTGGCCGGGACACGAACCCGGGTCTGCTGATTTCCGGTCAGATGCTTTACCGCTAAGTTATCAGGCACAGTAACTATATTTCGCCCACAGTAACTATATATATATATATATATATATATATATATATATATATATATATATATATATATAGGGTCTTTAAATAAGGTCGCTCGATTTTTAAATGTAAATAAAACAAGTTATGTGTGATATATGCACTCAATTTATTTTAAATTTGAAATTACATTTTATGGCATTAAGTGTAGAATATGACGTCGTTCAAGTGTCCGCCGCGGATTCTCTTGGTAGAATTTATTCGGAAGGCCCAAATTTCGATGACTTTGTCGCATAAATCTAGCTTAATTTGCTGGATGGTGTTCGTTATGTTGACTTTGAGGGCATCAACTGTTTGCGGATTATTCGCATAGACCTGCGATTGAAGTTAGCCCCAAAGAAAGTAGTCTAATGGCGCTAAATCGCATGATCTCGGTGGGCAGTTGACGTCGCCGCCGCGCGAGATGATCCTGCCCTGAAATGGCTGGTGCAAATGTCTATCGTGGCATGCGCAGTGTGGCACATAGCGCCGTCCAGTTGGAACCACATGTCGTTAGTATCCATATAAGGCATATAATCCAGTTGAGGCCACATTAAGTTGCTTATCATCGATATGTAGGTCTCGCCGTTGACAGTTATGGCAATCCCATATTCGTTCTCAAAAAAATACGGACCGATGATTTCGTTAGACGAAAATCCGTACCAAATAGTGACTTTGTTGGGATGCAATTGGTGCTGGTGTATCTCATGTGGATTGTTTTCGTCCCAAATCCGACAATTTTGCTTGTTCACAAATCCATTCATCCCAAAATGGGCCTCGTCGCTTAAGATGATTTTTTTGGAGAAATCTGAGGCAACTTCCAACTGCTCTAGAGCCCAATCAGCGAACACACGACGTTGTCTATGGTCGTTTACCTTAAGTTCCTGGGTAAGTTGGATTTTGTACGGTTGCATACCCAAATCCCTACGCATAATTTGCCAAACTAAAGTCGCAGAAAAGCCAAGTTCTTATGAACGACGAGAAATTGACTGCCTCGGATTTCCCCGTACACTCTCATTTACGGCAGCGATGTTTTCAGCAAACCTTGCGTTTCGGCGACGTCCGGGTGTTGGCTGATTGTTGATCGAGATTGTTGGGAAGCGTTTTCCTAAATTAGCTCCTACAAGGTGAAACTATCCTTTCATGCTAGTTGCAACAGTTAAGGAAAATAAAGATGGTTTCTTGGATCTTTTTAAATATATTCTTGAAAATCCAAGAGAGTTTGACAAAAAAAAAACAAAGCGGCTTGCTGGTTGGCATCTTATTTTTTTATTGGAAGTATTTTTTGCGATTTTTCCTTTCTCTGAATATCTATTCGATGTGTTTACCAAAAAAATCCATGTATATTGTATATATATCTATGACTGTTGAAAACACTCTAACGAGAATTACACAAATGAGAAACTAAAAATTTGCATATACGTGGAGCTAGATAACAGGAAGGTGTTGTCAACCATCAAACAAAGGAAAACAGAATCTTTCCCCAAAAGACAAGTACAGGCAATTACATCGTGACATATTCAATAAAATACTCATTCAAATTAGAGAGCGTTTCAGTTCAATATAAAGTTTAGAATTCATTGGTATTTTAGATCGCAAAAAGTTTGAGTTTTATGATGTTACCTTTCCAGGAAAAGCTTTTGAATCTTTGAAAAAAAAGCTGCAGTTCCTCTTTTGAGTTTCCTTGCCTCCGTTCTGAATTGTGTGTCTTATATTTGCAAAAATCTTTTGCAAAAAAGAATTTTACTGAGTTTCTTAAATTTCTATTTGAAAATGAAATGGACAAATGTGTAAAGGAAATATACAAGTTAACAAATTTGATTCTAACTAAGCCAATAACAACAGCAACCTTTAAGCGGTCATTTTCTCCTCTTAAAAGAAATAAAAGTCACTTACGAAGTTCCCAAAGCGAAGCCAGGCTTTCTAATCTTGCTATTATCTCAAGTGAAAAAAACAGTAATTGAAGAATTTTACAAGTAGTTTTTCGCCATTTCCTTAAGTAAGTTTGAATTTTGTAACGTTTTTCCAATATTTTAAAAAGAATTCTGAACTATTAATAAATTTGTTATATTTTACCTTTTCTTTGATTACTAAATATGGCATTGAATAAATTTGTTCAAAAATGCCTTTTGGTTATTCAGTATTCAAGCCTTTGTCGTAAGGTTTATGATCTCTCGTAATAGGTCTTAGACTTGATGTTACATTTCCGTTTCTACTGTTTTTCAGTCTTCTTTCTTCACTTAGATCAGTTGTTATTTTCATATTTACTAGAATTTATTACTTGTTTATCTTTGGTTCTTTTAGTTAATAGATTATTTATTTTATTTTACTAAAGTTGTCCACTTCGGATCTTTTTAGACTTTTAAGTTATTCTTTTCTGTAGATTGTGAATGAAGAAGAAGAAGAAGAAGAAGATGGTCTAATCAATTTTAGAAGATGGTGGGATAGTGGTAGATAAAAGTGGGTGAAAATTAAAGCGGGGAGGGGTATTTTGCCGAAGTAGGAGGGCATCACTTTATGATTTTCTTTAGATTTTCCTTTTTGTCTTATTTTTGGTATGTCGTGTTTTTTTATGTTTTCTTTTTTTATGTGTTGTTAGCGTGTTCTTCTTATTGTTAGTGTTTCAATTTTTGCGTACCTAGTTTGGGGTTAAATTCTCGAGCATTCAAGCCTTTAATAGCTTTTAGCTCAGCAATTTACCTTGTGTTGTTTTAGTGTATTGTTATTTATTTTCTTTGTTTTGATTTCGGTTGTATTGAGGTAGTTTTTAGTGTTCCTGTTATGTGTATAGTGATGTAATGTTTTCCTGACAGCAAATCTCAGTACTTGGGAACTGGCTACGACGGGAGACTTTCTCCTGTAGTCGTGCAAGTATATTAAGTCTGCCACCAGTTCCCTGTAGTTCCTGAATAACAACATTGCTGATAGTTGACCAGTTCTTCCCAATTTTGGGGTGAAGATGTTGATAGGGTCCAGTTTTTTTCTCCTAAGAAGATACCTTTGCCGATGTTGGTCATGCCTTCTGGCTTTGTTAATTATTAGGGATGCGGAGTTTTGGACACGTTGGAGTTTCTTCATTGAGATCTTGTTTGCCGCTTGAATCACTACTGCGGGGTAGATGAGTTTAGCCCGGACGTACATCAGGTATATTTTCCTAATTTCGGCTGAGCTAAGATCTCTAAACCTGAATAGCTTGGAGATTTCTCTCTTTGTTAGGTTCCGACTCTCTCTGTAGTGTTAGAGTATCTGTGGTCGGAGATCTTTAGGCCGAGGACACTGCCTTCGGTGGAGTAGCCGTATCTCCCCCCATCGATGATGATGGGCCACGTCAATCTGCAGCTCACTGGGATAATTTTGAACTTGTCCCTATTGTTTTAACCTTCCATCGTCTCTCGTACCGGTTAGGGTTATTGATTTCTGCTATTGTGCGCATTACCTGATCCCTTGCTTTCCTTACCCGGCACAGAACGATTTGGGTGACATCATCTGCGAATTACAGACACATCGTGTCCCTGTGCACCGGACTTGGGAGGTTGATGGTAAAGACCAAGTAAAGCAGTGGGCTTCGGCAACTTCCCTGGGGAACGGCCGCCTTGAGTTCGAATTAAGGTCCTGTATATCCTTCGATCATGAGACATTCCCTTCTGTCCATGACAAGGTGACAAAGGATCCTTTTCAGGATTGGGTCCAACTGAAGGTTCAGGATATTGTATTGAATTCCTTCCAACCAGACTTTATCGAAGGCCTTCTGCATGTCCTTCTGTATGTCCTCCAACACAATGTCTAAATAGTACCCATTCGCTCGGCAAAAGGCTACTTTTTCTGTTAGGAGCGCCAGGGCTGTTAATGTGCCCCCTTTCATGTGGAACCCATGTTGTTGGGGGTTATGCGCTCCTAACTCGCTCAGTTGAGCTTGTAGCCTATTAACTATATTCTTTTCAAAGATCTTGCAGTACATCTCCAGAAGAGAGATCGGGAAATATTTAAACACTTGGTCTGGGGGCTTGTTTCCTTTTGGGATGAAGATGATTTTATCCATTTTATACCCGTCATGACAGTAGCCTGCATTCAAGGCGGCATTCATGGTGTTAACCAGTAACCAGTCCCTGTATGATTTGCCTCGGGGCAATCACGAGGTTGTTTCTCGTGATCCCAGACCAGTCTGGTGCCCTTTGCTTGAAGAACCTTATGGTGTTCATGCTCTCTTCGAAGGTGATTGGGCACCCATGGCCAACCATCTCTCTTTCTTGAGATACCTGCGGGTGGGGATGGGTTCTATGTATCACTGTGCTGAGGTTATCGAGCATTTTTTCTACGAACTCCTGGTCGAAGTCGTCCTTCTCCTCAGAGGTTATAGCGAAAATCTTATTCAAGTGTGTCCTGAATCTTATTTCGAGAGACTCTGAATCCTCAATGATCTCATCTCCGTTTTTAATTTGTGTTCTGGTTTTGGTGTGAAGTTCCCAAAGTCTTCGGATGCTGTTCCCAAAACTTACTGGACTGTCCTCCCTGTCCAGCCTACTAATGATGTCATTCCAGATTTCCTTATATTTATCTGTGATTGCGTCTTTTAGTTCCTCGCTTAGTTGTCTTATTTCGTCTGTCATTTCCCGATTTGGGCTTGTCCTGCCTATTTCCTCGTAGGTTCCTCTATGTTCCCGAGCGATTTCCCTCATCTCGTCCGTCCACCTAGGTTGTGGGGGCATTTTATAGGAGATCCTTGGGACACATCTTTCATCGGCTTGAATGAGGAGATTAGTGATGGTTGATATTCGCTGAGTATCTCTCTATATAACTCTTAGTTAGCTTTCGCATAACTTTTACTAAGTGGGACGGGCTTGAGAATTGGAGCAAGTGGGATTTTTGTAATTATCGGGATGTGGTCGCTCGGTACCAGAGGTCCGGGCTCATTGCTGATGTTAAAAGGGAAGTTACCACTCGCTAACACTATGTCCGGTTTGGTTGCCGAACGATGTGTTAGGTAGCTCGGGAAATCCGATCTCTTATTTTATTTGGGAGCTTAGACCTGTTGTTCGTCTTCAGAGGAGGATGCGGAGCTTGAGAGGTTACCCTTAGCTTGCTCATTCTTCTGGCAGCTTTCTTCTCCTGTATCTCTCGTTTTCTTCTAGCCTCTATTCTCGGGCCCCTATTTGCGGACACTTGAGGGGCTTGTGATGTTTCCTGGTGTTCGTTTTCTTCCACTCTTTCTTCATCTGCTGGAAACGGCGTCGCTGGAGCATCTTCCTCGGGATAGTATTGCAGTTGGAGGACATCCCCTTATGGAGGGTTGTCCAGAAACCACATTTCCTCAAGTCCATTCTTTTTGAGCGTGGTATTAAGCTCAGTTGCGAAACAGCCCGGGATGGTTAGGTTCCTCATTTGAACGTACAGAATACACGTGAGGATTGCGGGGGTGGCTTTTGCCGCTTGGGCATAGGGTGTATTAGCCCTCCTAATTCCCTCCGCCTTTTTCTCCGCTGCTTTCCTTTTTAATATCTCTTTGTTCCTTGGGCAAGGCATGGCATTGCCACGTGCTTTTGCCCACAGTTTTCGCATTTTTCTTCGGCTCCCGGGCATTCCCGCCAGCCATGCTGTTTACCACTGCATTTAGAGCAGGTTTATTCCTGCTCCATGCATTCTTTTGTGGTGTGGTGTTCTAGCTTAAAGCACCTGAAAAAACAAATTTGCACTGGGGTCAACTCCTCTCTCTCAATTTGTTCCCCGCTTATTTTGATATTAAAGAGCAGTAACCCACTCTCATTCGCCTTAGCTGTCATAGAGGTATCACCAAAATAATTTTTAACACGTGATGGTACTCTGTGTTGTCCCTTCTGTTTTTTAATTTCACTATTTCGCTTATATTCGCCTACTGCTGGTTTCTCTCTATTTCATTTTTAATTTCTTCCTTTGTATGCTGGCCGATCCACGGGTCCAGCCTTCGGCCTGGATCTGGGGACAGATACTGGGCTGGAGGTTTATTTTCCTCAGGATCTTAATTCCAGCTTCCTTTGTGAGGGTCTCAATATCTTTCTCCTTCTTGCATATAGCGACATATCCTGTCGGAGAGTCGATTAGGCGAAGGATGGCCACATTAAGCCTCCTAAATAAGATTTAATACACCTTCTCCTTATTCAGTTTTTCTAGTCCAATTATGGTTTTCAGCGGGACTCTTACGGCAGTGGAGTCTGCCATTTCGGCCTGTGTGCAGCCCCTTGAAAAGGGTAGTGCACTTACTTTATCGCATACCTTATTTGTTGTTTATTTGTATGGGGACCTACAAATCTGTGTTTTTCAGAGTTTTGAGGTTTTTCCTGTTTAATTTATTTGCCTTGAGGAGAAGAGATCCCCCCCCTCGCTTGCACGCCGCCTCGATGGATGAAGGAATTGCCTTTTAGGGTGAATGATATCGGTGGATGAGATGAATCTGTTGGGATCCTCTTGGGAGTGTGATTGTATGGCGGACTTATTAACAACGCCGCCCCCCCCCCCCGAGGGTGTTTTAATCATGACCGCATCCCAACATACCAGAGAGACGGTTGTATGTCCCTCTATGGTCCTGGAAGGGGCCCCCACTGTGATGGGCAGCGGAGGTAGCAGTCCGTCCCTTGTCCAGAATTGTTTCTGACATTGTTCTCGGCTGTGGGCTACTCCTCAAAACAGCTTCCTCCAATGCCCCCAATTATGCTGAGGCAACCGCTCGGCATAGTTGGGACGAAACATAAATGACAATGCTCCTTCACTTCTGGCAGCAGTTCACGTAGGGGGTCAAGGCTGGGGACTTAAGCAGTCATCTGCCTTAGTAGGGCCTCTAAAAAAAAGGTGAATATTAGTAGTGATGATGAATGAATGGTGATGAGTATAGATCTCTTTCGTAATAGTGGTTGTCGTAGGCGTCTTTGGAAAACTCCCAAAACTTTACCTCTTTTACCCAGTTCCGAAGTAAATCTGCCAAAGTTGTTTAAACAAGATTTCCGAGCAAGCTTGTGAATGAAATGAAACGAGAGGTAAAATGGGAGAAAAAGTTTTAGATTCTCGTGCCTCTCCCACTTCCCCCGACCAGTCCCTTCCGGGGGAGGGACCCGGTCGGGGGGGCGGGAAGAGGCCCGGTTACCCCGAGTTTCCCCGACGCCCTCCTCCCTCTGGGCCTGAAGGCACCAAGGTAAAAGAGCTCCGGAGAAGGGGCGAGATGGAGACGGAGAAGAAAGAAGTAAAGATAGGACAGACTGAAATAAAGTCAAAGGGTTGAAAGTTGACCAAGTTGGCCTGTGGCCCTGCTTAACGTGGGACCCTGACCACGGTGTTTTTATGTTTTATTTGCTTTTAATTGTTACGATTTGATGTACCTGCTGTTTTTAACAGAAAAACAGGGAATTATATATTTGTCAAAGAGAGTTTGATAATGTTCCGTTTTATGTGGACAATAAAAATGGGACTACACGAACGACATACCAGAAGATCTTGTCAAAGAGGCTCTCTTCCACGGACTCGTGAAGTTCTCGTCCAATTCTTTTTGCTTTTGTTGTTCTTACGGACGCTGAAATTCTTAAGAAAAGATCAGGTATGAGAAGGACACCACCGGCATGGGAAGGACTTTGGCAATTGCCAAGGTTAGCCTGGAATTATTTTATTTAAGCAATAACATCATAACTATTCGGCTGATTTTAAGGAAATTTGAAACTCTTATGTTCTTTTACATTCTCTTTTGAATGATATAATTGCCAAAGTCCTCACAAGGTTACCTGGGAAATTATTTTGTTTTGGCAATAACATCATAACTATTCGGCCGAATCTATAAAAATTTCAAACCCTTATTTTGTTTTTCATTTGAAAAAGAATAAAAAAAAACGGGGACCAACCGACATAGTTTTTCAAAGAACAAACCGTGTAACCAACGGTCTGGAATGTACCTTATTCCATGTAACAATTGCAATAAATCTTATATAGGGGAAACTGGGAACTTTACTAAACGGATATATCCACATCGAGTGGTTATAAGAAGAGAAAGTTTATCTTCTAGTTTGCTCAATCACGCAAGTAATTGTGATCACCAAATTCATTTTAATAATGCCAAACTAGTCTATAATTATGATAATTAATTAATCAATATTCATTGAACAAATTCCAAATTAAAATATGATAGACCGCTCATTTAAATATAACCAAGTTATTCAAAATCCTCAAAACCTGCTTCGAAAATCGTCCCAATTTTTCTGTTCCCTAATCTATGTCTTCCTTTGTTCTACCCTCCTTTCCTTGCGATCCTTCCCCATCCATTCTCTCTTTCTCTCTCTTTTTCTTTCTCTCTCTCTCTCTATATGCGTCAGTATTTTGATGTCATTTTTAGGAACGTAGAAAAAGACGTATATCACATCATATAAAAGCTTTATTAAAATAAATATTCGGTACAAATATACTTGAGAATCCGTACAACACACCAATCAATAAATTTACCATTATCCTCAATGCCATCTTCAATTCGGTGTCTGAAGCGTTAACATGCACGAATCAGATGATGTTTATCCATTTTGTTCATAGTCACTGTTATAGCGGATTTGAGAGATTAAACGGTCTTATGGAGGTGTTGATTGACCTCTCTCTCGACGACGCACTATACGTAATGAATAGTCCAGTGGATTGAGGTCGGGTGAGCTAGGAGGCCATGCGTAAAGTCTTCCGTTGAGTACTCTGTCTATCAATGGCCTCAATACCTTAAAAACCTTTGTGGGAGCAACAGTATTGACTCTTAAGCCCTAGAAATAAAAGGCGAGTGGGCATGACATCTTCCTCATTGCTAAAGACTCCCATTGAAGTTTGAACTTCGCTTAGCACTCTGCATAACCATATGTCATTTAGTAGGTTTACCTTTTGGTCTTGGCCTAAGAATTTTTAGCAGAGAATAACAAAAGTACTACAACTTCTTGATGTTTCAATATGGAGAGCAAGTGTTTTGTACGGATCAAAAGATTCCGTTTTGTCTTACCTGATATTAACTGACATTTCCACATCACATATGACTTGTAACGGATATCTGAAAGATTGAAATCCTTTCAATGGCTCTGATCGACTTTCTGTGTTTTTCTTGATTTTTCCTGTATTTTCTGCAGAAATTCATGGGTTATGATGGTATTAAAAAATCTTTGCACGTAGTTTGCGATTTTCTATCAGCAACTTCAAGGTCTTTTCTAACTTTGGACGAAGGAAAGATCCCATAGCGGGCCTTCATGGACGACCTAAGGGAGGAAAGAGACTCCCGCTCTGGGTAAGCGAATGTTGCCCCAAGCTATCGAGGGGAAATGTTTTTGAGGTGTTTTCTCTACTCTGGGCTTTGCTCTTGGCGATTGGTAGACAAGTCCTACGGCTACTTGGCGATATGCCACAGTAACCTAAACGTGAATAAGCTGGTCAGTGAGAAGTCGCGCGTAAAGTTAGAACAGATTAACTTATTGCCGAAGATACCAGAATACTTCTTTCCCCAAATGTCGATAATATGTCGACCCGTAGACCCGTGGATTGGTTCACACAATGCAAAAGAGATGAAGAAAGAAATAGAAGCTGTGTTAACGTCGATGAGATCTACAAGTTCAAAAACCCATTTAGATGGCCACCAAGGTACCAGAAGCTGGCCTCATTATGTTTTGCAAAAAATTTCGGCTGCGTGCATTGAGAGGGAGACTTATATCTTTATTCAAGTATTTTTCTCATGCTATGCCCTACAGCAGCATGTAACAAAAGATTTAAAGTTCGAAGGCAAAGTATGTTCAGAATGTGCTAGTTCCGGACACACCAGGAAAGAATCTACCAACAGGGGCAATAAGAAATGCTTCAACTGTGGAGGACCTCATCGTACGCTCTCAATGTTGTGCCCGATCGAGAAAAGCCTGACAAATGAGAAAAATGAAACATTCAGGAAGAGAAAAATCACAAAGCAACTACTACCTATGCGCAAATTGCAAAAACCTCGGATAAGGAAAAGACAATCATCCAGCTGGCCCCTACAATGAAGCTTGACTTGGTTATGTGCGTGATCCTCGCCCACTTTGTTAACGTAGCCAAACCAGGGAGCTACGCGACCGATGTAAACAAAATGCTGATAAAAAATTGGATGAAATCGATGTGGTTTTCGGACAATCACACATCAGTAGATCTGTATCAGACGCAGATAGGCAGTAAGCCAACCCCGGCAACAAGATCCCAATCTAGTTTAAAAGATCACCGTTTGAATAAACCTAGTGTATCCGAGGAACCAGAACGAATGGAAACAAGCCAATCGTCCTAGAAAGAAAGAAAACAAACCAAGAACGAAGGAACTTGAAGAAAAACAAGGCCACTACACCCGTACAGACAACCACCGACCTTAATATGAAAATATATGCTTCACCATCAACTCCACTACCATAAACTATCTAAAACAAAGGAAGGTTTAATCAAAGCGAGATTCAAGTGAGATTACGATTATGAAGCACATGAGGAAGATATGTTTAAGGCACTAAAGCACGGCCTAATCGAAATCTGCCCTGACTAATGCTTCAACCTTCCTCTTGACAAATTTAAGAAGAAAAGATCTGGCAGAGTGAGCTCTCCATCTAGGAACGTAACATTGAAAGCAAAAAGTAGGGGAACCCTAAGATGGCAGCCAATACCAGATATGTTAACATATTAAAGATCCACGTCCGCTGTAGGGAAGATGCATACATAATGCGTTCAATGGTGCAGGAGCCTCTCTGAACCAACCTATAGAACGCAATATAGTGCAAAGAGTCGGCCAGACTTGGCCACTCAAATGACGAGGAGATTAGTAACGACTCGAGTTATCGTCCTCGAAAATTAGCATGGTCACGATCGTATCAACGTCACATATACAGGTCATAATTCTAATTCGCAAGTGCTTACCCAGGGCCAGGTGGGATGCCTAAAAAGGACTCCTCCATGACTAAAGAGTGGAACACCTGGACGCCTCCACACTCGAAGATCTTGATGGACATTTTGACCGCATAATGATTCGCCATACCCACGATTGAATTTAAGAGTCTCCCGACACCACGGTGGAACGATAACATCATGCAGAGAAAAGATCGGCTGGCAGCGTTAATCATGGAGATAGACGTATAGATATCGGGAACTTCGGAATCTTCGTTTAAATTTAAATCACCTAATCAGTGAGAAAGCAAGTATGGTCTGGGACGATATAATAGAAGGTGTAGACACGGAAGGAGACCTCAAAATGTTTGGGAGTCGGATGAAGAGGCTGAGTGGAACTACCTATGGCCGGCATTACCATCGCAGTCGGCGGGAGAAAGATCATAGACGGGGGAATAATAGAACAACACTTTAAAGAACACAGGAAAATTAAAGTCAAATTTTGGAAAGAAGAAAATGACGATTTCGAAGAAGATTATGAAGAGTAAGTTTTAGAGAGGCTAGAGGAACTCGGACTAGCACTCACACTGTTCCACTACATAGACGGCACTCGGCAGGCAAGGGAAGAAGGTAGGCTGTTTATGCACGAGGAGTTGGAGGCAGCTTTTAAAGCTTCAAGCAGAAAGCCCAAGGTATTTCAGCACACCTGGTAAACGCTCCTGCGAATATCAACAACTACTATTGAACCTCTTTAATGTCTGTTTAAACATCGAATATTTTCCGGATCTGTTAAAAAATGCAAAGATGATCTTTCCCCTAAAGCCTGGGAAACCCGAAACAGAGATAAGTAGCTACAGCCCTACATTGCTTCTGGAATTTATAGGAAATCTGTTGCAAAAACTGCTTAATAACAGACGTCTTACTTAGAAACGTTGTGTTAGCTTTCGACAAGGTATGGACACCAGGTCTAAAAAAGAAAAATAAGTGATCTGGGAATAGAAGAAAATATAACCAAACTTCTTATTGATTACCTAGAAGACCACGATGCAATAATAAAGATTAACGATTTCGAAGGAGAGCCCTTTATAAAATGAGCGTGGGTGTATCCCAGGGGGACTGTTTGAGCACCACTATGTACGCAATCTACACCAGTAACCTCAATCCCCTTATCCACGATACTCACAATTGTGCTCACTTTGTTCACCCAGCAGAGGACATCGCGAAGGTGATCACCAGTGATTACCCTAATCCAATCGACATAGCAAACAGGACGGACAGTGAAATTACTAGCCTTAACAAATATGAGAAGAGAAATAAGATCCAAACAAATGGAAACAAATTCAAATTCATACTCATTGGGCGAAGAAAAACGGCAGACAGACTGGCACGGGGGGAATATTGCCCCTACTTTCATGACGATCGTTTCCTCGGACTCAAAATCGCGGCAAGAGGATAAATAAATAAATAGAAAGATCTGAAGTGAACAAGGAAAAAAGATCCGTAGTGGACAAAGAAAAGAAAAGAAAACTTAATGACCTAGAAAAACATAAACGAATTATCAAACAAAGAATGATTTAGATAAGGAGCAAGAAATATATATATATATATATATATATATATATATATATATATATATATATATATATATATATATATATATATATATATATATATATATATATATATATATATATATGCATGCTTGGAGGAGCTGTCGCAATATGTCTTCGGGAATGGTGAAGGGTGTGGAGCCTTCAGTAAAATTATTATAATTGGCGAAGTTCAGAAAATTTATAAAAATTTAACCATGGTTGCTTTTTTTTAGATTTTAAATTTTAATCTTAGTAGCGAAGCCATTGTCTGGATATTATGATAATTCAGCTTCTTTTCATTGACAAACTCTTATGTTAGTGAGTAATCATCTAATTAAAATACATAAATCGCTTAGGTCAGTCCTTCTTTGTTTGTAAACAGAGATTTACCAATGAGAATAACTTGACTCCGTTTAAGGCCGCACCATAAATCAACCCCCCAAAAAGGCCTGATTTATGGGTCACACACATCTAAACAGCCGTTTTTTGAGGACTTCCTTCCTTTTTTGTTCAATACACTTATGTTTTTCGTTTATCATCCAATTAAAATCTTTTAAAAATCATTCTATTAAAATCAGCATGTTATTCAAAGCGGACTAAGGGGTAAGAGCCTATTTAGCCCCCCAAAAGGTGAAAATTTGAGGGGGGGGTTTCCTTTTTTCGACAAATTTTAAAAATCATTTCATATAAAATAGTTATCCATAAAAAATAAGCAACGTTTCTATAAAATGGCGTTGGCTTAGAATCGGTAACTAAAATGTAACAATTCATTTGTTCAGTTAACAAGAAATAACATTGAACAACAAGCAAATATTTCCAATCATTATACTAAATATGGAGAAGTCTTTTATTAATATTTAGGTTAACTCAATAGAATAATTCTTTTCAATTAAAATGATTTTTTAGTTGATATATAATAAAGGATTTAAATATTTTATTTTATTATTTTACATAACGAGGTAGCAAGGAAAAAATGTTTGAGGGCGATTTCAAAGCAATTCGCTCGGCGACTAATGGGCTAGTCTAGCGTAGTATAGTCCAGGGTAGTCTTGCATATCATAGCGTACCCTTGTAGAGCTTAGCCTAGTATATCATAGAGTAGAATGGTCTAGAGTAGCATAATATACCCTAGAGTAGCCTAGTATACCCTAGCCTAGTATAGGCATACATATAAAGCCTACCATAGTATATATTAGAATAATCTAGTATAGTATACCTGAGCCTATCACAATATATCCTAGCCGAGCCTAGCTTATCAAAGTATAGCTTGGCCTGCCTAGCAGATTATAACCACACGTAGATTAGCGCACCCTACAATTGTATATTATAACCTAGTCTAGCCTAGCTTAGCTTACCTTAGTCTAGTATAACCTATCTTAGTATATCCTAGCTTAGCCTAGATCACTGGAGTCTAGCCTAGTATATTCTATCCTATCAGCCTAGTTAGCATATTCTAGCGTAGAGTAGCATAGCCTAGTATAGTATATGATAGCCTACCGTACCCTACCGTACCCTAGCCTAGTTAGTATTGTATAGTATATCATAGTCTTGCCTAGCCTAGCCTAGACTATTAGATGTTAGCCTAGGCTTGCATAGCATTCATAACATAGCTTACTTAGCCTGGTATAGCGAAGACTAGCATAGTGTAGCATAGCTTAGTATATCATAGCCTAACCTAGCATACCATAACGTAGCCTAGTCTGGTATAGCCTTTCATGACCTGTCTAGCCTAGTAGAGCTTAGCCTAGCCTAGCATAACTTAGCCTAGCATTAACTATCCTATTCATGTATAGCCTATACTATTATATTCTACCTTAGTCAAGCATAGCTTATTATTGTCTAGCCTAACATACTAATATGCTATCCTAGCATAGTATATTATAGCCAAAATTAGCATAGTATATCTTACCCTTGTACATTATATCTTATCATAGCTTAGGATAGTATAGCCTAGCCTATAATAGCCTAGCATAGTATAGCCTACTCTAGGCTTGCCTAGCAGAATCTAGCATATTATAACCTAGTCTATTCTAGCAGAGTATCGGCCGAAAAGTTATGATGTTATTGTTAAAACAAACTAATTCCCGGGAAAACCTTGATAGGACTTCGGCAATTATATCATCTGACAGAGAATGTAAAGCAACATAAGACTTTTGAATTTCGTTAGAATCGGCCGAATAGTTGTTGTTATTGCCAAAACAAAATGATTCCCGGTTTAACCTTGTGAGGACTTTGTCAATTATAATATTTAAAAAAGAATGTAAAACAACATAAGGGTTTCAAATTTCGTTAGAATCGGCCGAATAGTTACAATGTTATTACAAAGATACAAAAAAGTAAAACAGGGACCGACCGACATAGGGATATGTAGAGTCGCTCGCGACCTGACTCGCACGCGACTAAAAATGACATATCCCACAGAATACATTAAATACAAAATAATAAGTATGATAAGGTAATAAAGCAACTTTCCTATAAAACAACAAATTCTTACAACATATACAAAAACAATATATTTTTAACACAAAAGACTTGAACACCGTCTAAAACATGAAAAACAACCAAAATATATACGAACAATAAAACGAATAAAGAGATTAGCCTGATCATCAGGCACTTTGCATGCCTTTGCAAATCCCCTACAATACCTTCATGTTCACCACTTTTATTTCGTTCTATCTTTACCACACATGCTTTGTTCCCCTCCATACATGCACAAACACCTACACTAACCAGAGGAGCGAAACGTCTGTAATTAAGAACCTTGTCTTCCACTTGTGGTTTCTCTGAATCCACCTCTTGATAAAAATATATATATATATATATATATATATATATATATATATATATATATATATATATATATATATATATATATATATATATATATATATATTTCAGTGACGAAAGTAAATTTAATTTAATTGGATCTGATGGCAGATTTAACCCTAAATGAGTTAAAACTTCTTCCACGCAAGGAACAAGCAACGTCATGGTGTGTGTGTGGGGGGGATGGGGAAGGGGGTCGGCAAATGTGAATGTGTACCTAAACCCCTACTACATGTTATACTTTCGCGTCGTCGAGCATCTCTGAAACAACGAGTAGTATTTATGCAGGATGAAGTGTCATGCCATACAGCGAAGCAAGTAAAATACTATTTTGAAAAAGAAAATATCCAAGTAATGAAGTGGCCTGCTCAGAGCCAGGACCTGAACCCAATTGAAATCATCTGGAAGATCATTGAGACCAAGTTTGAGACCAGGAGCCTTCAATTGTGATGGATTTATGGACGAAAATTGAGCAAAAATGGAACAAAATACACCAAAATTTTGCAAGAAACTGGTGAGGTCCTGTGGTCGTCGTTACGCTGAAGTAAAAGTAAACAAAGGTTTAAATACCTCATATTAAGGGTTTTAAGTTTCATCGTTCGTAAATCTTGCTTTGTTCTAATATACTTTCTTGCTAAGCAATTCTATGAATGATCATTCTCTTATTTTACAGGTGTCAATATTTGGTTAGTTTATTAAATATAATTTGTTGAATATATGATTGTATCATATGAAATCTTTATAAAATATATTAAATGAATGCCTTTATATACCATGGAAATTTCATTTATCTACTCAACATATTTGTGAAAATATTTTAATAGAGGAAAATCGTTCTGTTATTTCACTCGGTAGTATATATATATATATATATATATATATATATATATATATATATATATATATATATATATATATATATATATATATATATACAATCATAGTTTTGATGCAGTTAGCCACGATTTATTTTTTGTAACTTATAAATTTGTGCTTAGCTTGTAAAATTAATCAATGTGGCCCCCTCTGTGATGAGCATGAGCTACAGGCGAGACCTGAAGGCCGCGCACACGTTCGGACGAGTCCTTCGTTATGCTGACACATACACGGTTGACGGAGGACATCAGTTCGTCGACGTTGCTGTGGCAGACTTCGCAGGCCTTGCCCTGGACATGCGCCCACAAGCTATAGTCGAGTGTCTTGAAGTTGGGTGACTGCGGCGGCGGTCAAAATTCCTTTGACCAGAAGTTCATGTTGAACCTCCAAAACTCTTGCACAATACAAGCTGTGCGAGCCAGGGCACCGTCCTGCTGAAAAACTTACCTCATCTTCTTCGTAATCTTTCTCACCTAGTGCAGAACTTTCGTGGTCAAGATGTCTCTGTAATCGACACGGTGAGCCTGTAATCGTCCGTAAACCACACCGGCGGCATATTCTCGCAATTCAAAGACGACGCCGAGCATCAACACGCAGGTTGCTGCTTGGTCGTGGACACGTAGAGGACCTCGGAGACGTCTTGATTGAAGCTTACAATTAGTCGTTTAGCTGGCTGATGACCGGATCGACCTGAAGGTTTTTTCATCAGAAAAAAATAGAATTCGATTACTAAGACTCTTCCAATCGTTGAGAAGGCGATGGCAGCGCTCCCAACCTTGTTCTTGGATAGGCTTGGTGATCAGAGGCCTTTCCACGTACCTTAAGCTCTTGCCACCCTCCTCCTTGATGGCTCTGGACACCGTGATGTTCTTTTTTCTTTACGAGCAGAGTCATTTTGAGGTTCGAACAACTTTCGAAGGTCTTTCTCACTGCAAAACAGTTGACAACTTAAGGTTTGTCGGAACGAGCTCAAACTTTGAGGTCTCTCCAGTTGCTGAGCCTCTCCGCGACTCTGCTAGCGGTTAATCTTGAACCTTTTCATTACCATCTCGACAGACATACAGACAATGGAAAGGACGGTTTAATGACACGTTTGAAAAAGTAGAACTTTAAAAGTTTCTTTGATGGTACTTTTTCCTTCACACACGTAAATCTCTCGAAAGACCTCCCCCCCCCGAGTGCAACAGATCTTTGGCAAAATCGGTATATATATATATATATATATATATATATATATATATATATATATATATATATATATATATATATATATATATATATATATATATATATATATATATATATATATATATATATAAATATATATATATATATATAAATATATATATATATAAATATATATATAATATATATATATATATATATATATATATATATATATATATATATATATATATATATATATATATATATATATATATATATATATATATATATATAAGCCATGGCTTGGCCACTGCCTCCTATGGGAGAGCTTGCGCTTCGCTGTGCTAGCTATCAGCACTTCGGCCTCTTTGATCTTCCACTACCCTCTCATCTTCCTTATCCTCTACCCCTATCACCTCATATACTCCTTCCCTACCCTATCCCCTCACCTCCCCTTTTCCTTATCCACTAGTCCTTCATATGTTCCGTAACTTTTTTACCCCTCTTAAGGGGCTCAATCATATCTCCCCTCATAATTAGAAATTTGCCCAAATTAATTACATAGTGAAAGTCTTACTTAGCATAAGCTAAGTAAGTATTTGCATATTTTTAGAAAGAGATATTTATAACAAAGCACCTAAAAAATTCGCAGGTTAGCATAAACCCAACAATAACTACATTTGGTTACTTGAAGCTGTTATTGAGTCGCGCCATGGGTTGTCATTATACTATCTCAAAAATAACTGCTTTCTGAGCCAAAACTAAGCTGTAAATGATTACTGAAATGACTAAAAATACCATTTGTACTGTTTTTTACTATTAAAAACATAGCGTTTGATTACTGAAATCCATTATTGAGCCAAGGTATGGGTTGCCCTAATGGGGAGATCCACTCCCCCATACCAAGCCTCCACTCACTTCACTTGGCAACCCACTTAAACTCTGTGGACTGGGAAAATATAATAGGTAGGGATAGAACAAATGGCAGGTTCATAGAATGCTTTGAGGATAATTTTTTGAATCAATTTGTTAATGAGCCAACGAGGGGGGACAATATATAAGATTTAGTACTTTCTAACAGTGATCATTTAGTTCAAGAATTGAATGTTGGGGAAGCATTGGGAAATAGTGACCATCAGATAGTTCGTTTTAACTTGGGAATTGAGAAGGGTAAAATAACTGAGAATGCTGAAAAAGTTCCAAATTTTCATAAGAGAGATTATGTAAAACTTCAAAGCTTGCTAAATTTGGTAGACTGGGATGTAGAATTCAGAGGTAAAAATGCTTATGGGATGTGGGATACTTTCAAGCATATAATAAATGTAGTCCAAGAACAATGTATCCCAATGAAGGCCATTAGGAACAAAAGTAGGAAACCATTATGGTGGAATCAGGAGATAGCTAGAAAAATTTCAGAGAAGAAAAGGGCATACAAAAAATTACAGGTACAAAATAATATTCAAAATTTAAGTGATTATAGAATGGCTAGCAATGAGTTAAATAAGATTATAAAGAAGAACAAAAGGGTGTCAGAAATTAAATTAGCTCAGGATAGTAACAAAGATCCTAGAAAGTTCTTTAGTTACTATAAAATTAATAACAAGTCTGGCAGAGTTAAAATAGGACTTATCAAATATGAAGGGGTTGTGAGAGAAACTGATGGGCCATTAGGGCTGATTCTGATGCTGTTGTAATGCAGGAGGAATTGACCATTCTGTCCAATTGGGCCGAGAAATGGCAAATGAAGTTTAACATAGACAAATGTAGTGTACTTAGTATAGGTAGAAATAATCCATTGAATAGTTATAAATTAAATGGCAGAATTTTAGGGAGGACTGATTGTGAGAGAGACTTGGGTATTTTGGTAAGTTCAGACCTTCGTCCTAGAAAGCAATGTCTAAATGCTAAGAATAAAGCTAATAGGATATTGGGATTCATTAGGAGGAGTGTAAGCAATAAGAGTGCTGAAGTCATTCTAAAACTGTATCTGGCGCTAGTTAGGCCTCATCTAGACTATGCAGTACAATTTTGGTCACCATATTATAGGAAGGATATTGATTTGCTTGAGTCTGTGCAGAGAAGGATGACAAAGATGATTGGTGGGCTAAGGAACTTACCCTATGGTGAAAGGCTCAGAAAACTAAATCTACATACATTGGAAAGGAGAAGAGTCAGAGGGGAATTGATTGAAGTCTTCAAATGGGTAAAAGCATATAATAAAGGGGATCTGGGTAAGGTTCTTATACTTAGTGAACATGACAGGACACGTAGCAATGGGTTTAAGCTTGATAAGTATAGTTTTAGGAAGGAGATTGGGAGGAATTGGTTTACAAATCGTGTGGTAGATGAATGGAATAGGCTCACTAGGCATGTGATAGAAGCCTCCTCTCTGGGTAGTTTTAAGAATAGATTAGATAAATATATGGATGAAGCTGCTAGATGGGACTGACTTTTTTTTATGTACATATGTATATATTTTTCTAAGGAGTGGGAAGATTATATTTTGCGGTTGCATGAATGGACATAATCCTCTGGATGCATTTTATGTATATTGTAGATTAGATCTGACGAACTCCTGTTAAGGGTGACAATGTTGATGACTTTTCTCTGGTAAGAAATCTTTTGTGTGTTGAATGGAACAGGAGCTGCCAAGTGTAGGCCATGAATGGTCTTTTGCAGTCTCCTTCTTTTCTTATGTTCTTATGTTCTTATGTTCTCTCACCCTATTTCTCTAATAATCAGTAGTTAAAGATATTCTTATGTCACAATGTGCCAAAATGGTAATCTCGATTTAATTCCGACATGACTTTTTATATCGGGCAATGCCCTGGATAAAATGTCTTACTTTATTTCTGAACACAGTTTTCTTTCGGGGAAAGGACAGGTATCTCTGCTAGTGTGTATATATATATATATATATATATATATATATATATATATATATATATATATATATATATATAGTAAAAGAATTCAATTGTGAGTTATAGTATATGATAGAGAAGCCACTGTATAGGAGCCAAAAGTTTAATTTACTAGACTAGTTTCAGTATGTATTTTATCATACTCTCTTCAGTCGTATAATGAGAATGCAATTATTACAAAAGTCTATAAATAGCGTACAGATCAGAAAAAAAACAAAAAGAAAAAAACACAACACAAAACGGGGGGGGGGAAAGGTCATTAATCAGGGGGGGTAATTCTAAGATCGTTGGCTAAGCTGTTTACGATGAGGT